>JABUQX010027043.1:0-18526 GCA_015478945.1 Trachelipus rathkii
GGATGTGGGGAGAGTGTAGAGAGAGAGAAGAGAGAGAGCGGAAGAGGAGAGAGAGAGAGAAGAGAGCGAGGAGAGAGAGAGAGGAGAGGAAGGAGAGAGGGAGAGACGAGAGAAGAGAGAGAGACCAGAGAGAAGGAGGAGAGAGAGGAGGAGGAGACAGAGAAGAAGGAGAGGAGAGAGAGAGAAGAGAGGAGAGAGAGAGAGAGGGAGGGAAGAGAGAGAGAGAGGAGAGGGAGGAGATGAGAGGAATGAAGGGAAGAGAGAGAGAGGAGAGAGAGAAGAGGGACGACGGATGAGAGAGAGAGGAGATGAGAGAGAGAGAGAGGGAGAAGAGAGAGGAGAGAGAGGAAGAGAGAGAGACGGAGAGAGAGAGAAGGAGAGAATGAGACGAAGAGAAGAGAAGAGAGAGAGAAGAGAGAGGAGAGAGAGAGAGAGACGGAGAGAGGAGGAGAGAGAGAGAAAGAGAGAGAGCAGAGACAGAGGGAGAAGAGGAAGAGGAAGAGAGAGAGAGAGAGAGAGAGAGAGATGACGAAGAGAGGACCGAAAAAAACACAAGAGAGAGAGGAGAGGGGAGAGAGACGGCCGACCAGGTAGAGAAGACGATAAGAAAAGAGAGAAGATTGAAAAAGCAAACGCAGAACGAGAAGAGAGAAGAAAGACGATCGGATAATTAATATAAGGAATAAATGGCCGAGAAAAACGGAGATAGAACAGAAGAGAGAGAGACGAGGAGGAGAGAGAGGAGAGAGAGAGAGAGAGGAAGTGAGGAAGAGAGAGAGAGAGAGAGAGAGAGAGAGAGAGAGAGAGAGAGAGAGAGAGAGAGAGAGAGAGAGAGAGAGAGAGAGAGAGAGAGAGAGAGAGAGAGAGAGAGACTACTATAAGCACTATATACTACCACTCCATTCCTCCCAAGGAAGGACGTAAGGTAGAAATAACTCCCGGCTCCATATAATAAAACCCCAATGTCATTTCAAGAATAAGGCAGTTATAAAGTAAACTGCATTTATTAATAAGCTATTTGTATTCCAGTATTTAGAGTATGTGCACAAGTTGGGCCCCTTATTTAAGGAAAGAATAGATATTGCTGAAAAAGTTTGTAAACACAGGGCAACAAGTGATTTTCTGGGTTGAGGAAAAAAGCCACGAGGAGTAGGTTGAATGAAGTTATGAATGTTTTCTATAGAAAGACGGTTTCTGTAATTGTATATTTCAGCTCACCCATATATCGATATTTTTTTAATAATTGATTTTTTATTACAATTATTGATTTAGTGCTAGGACAACAGTAACGTTAAGAAGTTATACTAAAGTACCAATGGATTTAATGCATCATAAAATATATTAAACTCATAACGATAACATAATTAAGCAAGCTTATCATACCTTCCTAATGCTACCCCAATTTTAGGCTGTATTCCTAGGCCCTAACCTATCAAAAATAATAGATTATATACTTATATATACGGTATACTATATAAATATATATATATATATATATATATATTAATTATAATATAATACTATATATATATATATATTATAACTATATCTATAATATATACTATATATAAATATATTATATATATATATATTATATATATTATATATTCTTTAATAATAAAGAAAATTCCATTCTTATGTAAAAAGAAAAAAAAATTTTAATTTATTTTAAAATATTCTTTAATTTGATTTAAGGGTATTTTGAAGGAAACCACCTGAATCATTTCGTTAATAATAAAAAAAAATCAATAAGCTATAAAAAAGAAAAAAGCCCAAATATACTAATGCTATCAATGTATTCATTACCTGAACTAAAATATACAACTGCTGCAGAAGTTCCCAATAATTTTTTATTTATATCTTTTCATTTTACTTTTTTTTATCTTTCATCCCTATGTAAGAAGACTAAAAAAAAATGCAGTAACATTCTCCTTATATTAAATATATTTTTTCTACAGAATTCTTTTTGTTTAAATTCGGTTTAGGACCCATTTAGTTCTGAATATTAAAAAGTTTTAATAAGTATAATAGTAAATTATATATATACGGTATATATATACTAACAAAACTTACATAAATCTTACTGATATTTTCAAATGGAAAAAAAAAAGGTTATAATATAGCTATACATAAAAACACTGAAAAATGATGGGTAATTATTTAAATTTTGATATTTCTTAAAAATATTGATATATTTTTTAAAATCGATATCTTTTGATATTTCCTAGAAGAAATATAGCCAAACAAAAACGGTTAAAAATAAAATTTCTACATTCAAATTTATAGTGTGTGGTTAATGATGAGTTTTGGTTATCTGTTGACATAGATTTACCATGTATACCTAATTAACAAAAAAACTTATCATAACAAACTTAATGGGTCCTAAAACGAATTTTAAACAAAAATTTTTTTTGGTTAAATTGATCATATCATTTATATATGAGAGAGGAATTTAGGTCACCACTGTTTTAGTTACTTCTTTCTATTTTACATAGGGATGAAAGATACTGTACCGTAGAAGGCCTATTTATATATATATATAAACAAAAAAGATCAGAAAAAATATTGATATTTTTATTCAGAATAGTACTGTAATTATTGAGTTTAACAGCTTTTTTATGAAAATATCAATATTTTTTTTCCGATAACTTGATTTTTTACTATACTATCTTTCATCCCCATGGTCTAAAAGTATTAAAACAGTTTGGCAAAAACCTTTTTCATATATAAATATAATCAAGCTACCAAAAAAATATTTTGGTTTAAATTTGCTTTAGGACTATTAAGTTTAGGCGTTATAGCATAAGTTTGTTAATACTACCACCACAGCTCAAATACTGCCCTCGTACCTACATTCAACCAAACCTCAAAACTCATAAACCTTACCGAATTTCTTCAACGTAAAATTTTCAATCTTTTATTAACAAACTTTGCAATGTTGCTTTATAAGAATAGATTAAGAGAGAAAATTACATGAAAAGCCGGTAGATGTCTAACTCTCAAACATATTCAAAAGTAGTAATAGGAAAGATGATTTAGAAAAATTATAGGAAAAATTAGAAATGAACTTAACCAATCAATAAGGAAAGGCAAAGAGAGAGGCAGAAATTTAATTTAGCAAGGAATAGTAATAAAGATCTGAAGAAGTTTTAGTATTTATTAAATTTTAAAAGTAAGAGACTTAAAACAATTGGTCCAATAAAATTGATGAAAATTTAGTGAGCTCAGAAGGATTGGTCAACATTTTCAATTGCTTATTTTTTGCTTCAGTGTTTACTGAGGAGAGATTAGATAATATTTGGAGACTAATGAGTTCTTGTATTCATGTAACAAAATAGACTTACAGAATTGAATTTGATTTAAAAAGAATATAAAATGTTTATTAGATCATATTGACCAAAGGCTGCAGGCCCTGATGGTTATATATGGTAGAATTCTGGAGGAGGGTAGTAGCAGCATTTGCAAAGGCACTGTATTTGATTTTTAAGCGATCTATAGCATTTTGGTGAGGTACCAGATGACTGCGGAAAATGGCATATGTTGTGCCTATTTAAAAGGAAGGTAGTAAGGAAGATGCGGAAAATTATAGGCCAGTTAGCCTTAAACATCTCTGGTTGAAAGGTTCTTGGAAAAGTTACTGAAAAGGTCATATTAGAGAAATATTAGAAGATAACAAGGTATTGTATGACTCCCACATTGGTTTCAGAAAGGGTATTCTGAAACCAACAAACCTTTTAGGAATTTATTATTAAATAACATTACTGACTGCATCGACCGAGGAGATCAGTTGATATGTATATTTAGACTTAGTAAAAGCTTTTGATAAGGTTCCCCACCTTAAGGCTGATGAAAAAAGTTATTGCAAATTGTGGTATAGGTGGAGTGGTACATGGTTGGATTAAAAGAGTGGGTTGCGAAATAGAAAACAGTGTGTTACAACTAAATGGAATAAATCATCATGGGAAATAGTAAAGCAGTGGTGTCCCACAGGTTCGGTGGCGGGGCCACTATTGTTCACTCAATATATAAATACTTAGAACCAGGAATGACTTAAAATGCCAAGGTTTCTAAGTTTGCAGATGATACTAAAGGTGGCCCACCTCAGTTAGAATAGTGAAGGATGTCATGTAAAGATTCAAAATGATCTTTGAATAAAACTTCTTGGTGTGGGCAGATAAGGGGCAAAATGAATTTTATTAGTAAAAAGTGTAAGGTTTCTTCACCTAGGTTACTCAAAATAAAAAGTTTTAACTACGATATGAATGGGATTGGCTGCGAGTCTGTGGACCAGAAAAAAGATTTAGGTGATTATAAGCAGTAATTAGAAAGTAGCTAATCAGTGATTGGAAGCTAAGCAAGTTAAAAAGCTAATAAGATGCTGGGCATATTAATCGCAATGTTGTTTACAAGAGCAAGGAGTAATAAGTAACTGTATAATAGCTATGTTAGGCCAGTAAATAGATATATGCTGCACAAGTTTGGGCCCCTTATTTTAAAGGAAAGACTTAGATATGCTAGAAGGAGAGTACAACGAAGAGCAAACCAAGGTATTGATTTCTGGGTTTGAGGTAAAAGCTATGAGGAGAGGCTTGAAGGAGTAATAAGGAACTGTTTTCTGTGAAAGGCGATTTCTCAGAGGGAGACATGATACAAGTCTACTAAAATATTTGCATCTATATGATAATATTGATAATCAATAAATTTTTCATGGTAGAACATGGACAGGTGACCAGGGCGCATAATAAAATTAATAAGAAAGCCATGCCATCTTGAATAAGAAGCATGCATTCAGTAAATAGGTGTTAAATTTTGGAAATAAGTCTGCCAGAGGAGATGTTGAGTGATAGACTCGATTGAACATTAAGAAAGAGGTTTAGATTTCGTTTATGGATGGGTGAATCATATATATATTGACGAAGGCAAATTGGCCGAGTTTTTAGTTGTGATATAGTTATAGTTAGATGGCATGTGACCGACCATACTTAGTTATTAATGCATGTGGATGTTAAGCATTCATTAATTTAATATATCATTAGTTTTGACATAAGCCAAATTGTGGATTATGTAGTCTACAACATTGACAGCCCTAAGGTTGCTTTTGTGATTTTGCATGAGCATGGTTTGGGTAGTGGGTGACTGTGTGACAGTCTCGATCAGGCCCATGTAGGCTTTTAACTAGTCTTCTTATTCGTAAAGTTTCGTAATATCAAAACACATTGATATTTATTAGAATACTGATAAACTCAATAATCCTCTATATGAACTCCACTAATTACCAACGTTTGCTTAGAAAATATAATAATTATAGCAATTATTTAATTTTGACATAACAATATTTCATACCCATATCAAAACATCCATTAGATTTTTAAGAAAAAATATTAATTATGTCAGACTAAGCCCTCTAATCTAAAAACAATGGTATCAAATTACCCTTGGGTAAGTGGTGGGTTTTGGCAGAGAGCATGTTGAGGGTGAATTGGTCTCTATTAACCTCTTAGCTTGACGGGGGGACAGTCTGGATTAAGGCCCATGATGGCTTTTTACTGTCCTCTATAATTTACAAATAAGTTCCATATCCCGCAGTACTGTTATCCTTTCCCATTAGCTCTTAATTAGGGAAAACAACTATCGCCATTATCTCGATGAATTTATCGTGCACTGAACCAACTAGAGCAATGGCAGTTCGCCACAATCTGATGAGGCCTGGGCTACTAAGCAAGCCTGACCTAGCTTTAAGTCCATAGGGGTTTAATTAGGAAACGTAAAATTTAAAAAATAAAAATTAAAATTAAAAAAAAAAAAAAAAAAAAAAAAAAAATCACAAAAAAAATAACCCATAGGCCATAGAACCATAGTCTATAGTTAGTTATAACAAGTATCTACACAGAATTATCGACACATTCGACCAGGTTGCAAACTTGTAAACACGATATTTAACTCTAGATCATCAGTATAAAAAAATCTGGAAAGTGGACAAAAACATGCAAATAAAAAGTAAAAATTTGAAGTTTACACATTAATAAAATATTAATTGCAATGAAATCATTTATGGTAGGATTCCTCCACTTGTATCAATATATCAGAATTTTAATAAATATTACTTTCTGGTTCAATATTTGCATCCTTATGTTGACAACCTTAATTACCCAAAATTCCAAGTAATTTAAGACTGAATTAGGTAAAGAATAATTTTCGCAAAATTTTGTCTTAGCTTTAAAAGCTATACAACTGATATTTGATAATGGGAAATTGCATTTTGTTCTTCAACAAATTTTTTACAATATTCAAGTTGCTAAATAATTAATCTTCTCACTTCCCATTTGAATTAGCTAAAGTAAATTAAGTGAATATAGAGTAAAATTTGCAATTTCAGAAAATAAACTTTCAACAGGATCTTTGCAATTTTGTTAGTGTTATTCCATTTAATGTAAATGAATATTTAAAATATTAAAAAAATCGGAGTCTGATTATCTTACGACCAATGTCGAATATTTCAAGATTTTGAAATGTATATGTGACATTTGATCGACCGTGACACTCTTAGCTTTCGTAGCTTCAATTTGGGATTTTAGAGATTCGAGATAATGTTTTAACCTGTTTAGGGAGTGAAAGAGGTTTTATTTTTATTTTCTGACTTCTTATTCCTCTTTTGGATTCCATGCATTTCTTCATTTTTTTTCATGGCTCTGACTCTGGCACGAGCCCACTCAGGCTCCGTTTCCTTTCCAGAATCCGATTCCTTCGCCGAGTCCTGTCGGCTATTTATTTTTCGTCTAGCTACTGTCAATTCCAAGTGAAACCTCGTCTACGACGAGAGGACATCACCTTAAGAGAGAATGCCAAGCTTGGTGTTGATAGAAAGGGATGGTCGGTGACCGATGGTTGCCAAATTTAGTTTTCTGTTTCAATTTCTAGTTAGAGTGGTTACCTTTGGAATAATGGGACATGATAATGCTACATGAGTTTGCAAGTTGGAGAGTTAAGATGGTAGGGTGTTGCGGGAGGGGTTAAGTGACACGCCCATTTTCTTTAAAGTCTTTTGTTTATACAGAGGTCAAGACTACAATTTTGTGCCTGTATTGGGATTTTATGTTTTCAACTGGATTGGTTGTCCTTGTGCATAGCATTTGTTCCCGAGTTAGTTCTCTGTTCTGCCTTAGTCTATTGCGTTGTGACATTAGTTCGAAGCTATTTCAGTGGAGTAGGTCAAACTGAAGTGGTTTTGGTGTCATCGGAGATTTTTTTTTTTCTCTCTATGCTGCTGTGACTATCGAGTGAAAACAATTTTTTCAGACTTGGTACAAAGCGAAGGGCAGTCATAATGTTAGAAGGATAAGAAAGACTGATCGGTGCTCTTCCAATATGTGATCTACCATAATTTTTTCGATAATCGAGTTCTTTTTTACTATCAACGATTTGATTGTATAGACCAAAGGTACTTAAATAATTAATAATAAAACAAAAACTTCAAATAATTTTGCAAAACCATTTTCTTTACGTAAGATACAATAAAAAAAATAAAAAGTAATATAATAAAGCTACGAAAAGTGTATAATATATATATAATATATATATATATATTATATATATATATATATATATTATATATCACTATATATATATATAATCTATATATATATACTAATACTAATATACGATATGTGTAACAAGATATTCCGAAATTAAAGCCCAGTTTATGCCGTACATCAGAATATACCTTATTACTATATACTAATTATATATAATATTGAGTCTCTTAATTTCTATTTATTCAATACTCTCTCTCTCATCATCTTTCTTCTTCCACTCTCATGCTTTCCCGCCTTGGCTCCAGAGGGCGCTCTTACGCTTCTCTCTCCCTCTTTCTTTTCTTTGTCATCGACATTTTGAACGATATACGTCTATTTCTTCAATGCCTCCTATTTTTATTGTGACCAGAAAACTGTCTTATATACCTGTTCCTTGGTTCAGAATGTTTACAATAATCAGATCCGTCAGTTTTGAGTTTATCTTGTCTGTAAAAACAAGAACATTAATGGTGTATGAATTCGTCCAATTTTAATATTACTTTTGCTGAAAAAGGTTTTGCTCAGACTTTAATTGCATGATGACAATCTCCTAGTCTTTACATCAACCAACATAGCTGCATGACAATTTCTAGTCTTCTTCTCAACCTTTACCATTGCTCCGGCAACAGGTACCCATTTTTCTTCATCAGCCGATCTCCATCCAACCTCAACCCCTTCATTTCTGGTGACTCCCGTCGTGAAAGAACAACCTCCTGGCCTACACGAAGCGCTCCAAGACGTGTCTGACCTCTCAGATTCCACAGACGTGTCTGACCTCTCAGATTCCACCGGTGCTATTCCCCGGATATATTTAAATTTTTCTCGATTTTTTTTTATGCTCTATTAGATATTATTTTATGCATTTTTTGGCCTATTGTTCGGGCCTCATTTCAACATTATTCATTATTTTCGGGGGTCTGCCAAAAAAATAACAGGTAGATTTGTAAGGTGAAGTTGAAGTTGGCCTTCCCCACCATTGTTTAATTATTTTTTTTTATATTTTTTTCGGGGGGGTTTTCAGCCCCAGTTTTTATATTTTAGAGTTAAGTACCTTTCTAATTTTGTTATTTTAGATATAGTTAGCTAGCATAGGCAGATTTGCGGCAGAATCTCTGTGTTTGTTATTTATAATATTTTTCTACTTTCCCCCATTTTTGATATATTTTTGTCAAATTGCCCAATTTGGATAAGTGGAATGTCGCCCAAAATTATATTGACACTTCAACTCCTGAACGGACTCAAACCACTAGTTACCAATGGTAAGTTTATAGAAAAGATTTAGAGCTTACATTTGCTTTGTTGGAGACCTGGAGTTACAACTTGAGTCCACTAATGAGAGTGATCGCTTTAAAGCTCTTTTAAATATCTTACCAGTAAAAGTATTGCAACGATTGCGTGACATTTTGCCGCAATTACATTCCAATAATCAACCATATTCAGTTCTAAAAAAAGAACTTATAAATAGATTAGGTGTAACAGATAGTGAGAAGATTAGGATGCTTTTACAAAACGAGGGCCTTGGAGATCGGCTACCTTCCATTTTGATGTACGATATGTTGGGTCTTTTGGATGGTCCCCCAGTTGGTCCATGTATACAAATTTTCCGCCAATTATTCTTACAAAAATTGCCCACTGAATTGCAATTTCAACTCGCTAGCGTTGGCCCAAACATTTCTCTGCATGAGCTTGCAGCCCATGCAGATCGTATAGTAAAGGCGAAACCCTTAATGGCTCCGACTCCACCACCTAACCGCCTCATTTATCTCCTCCCTTGTCGCCTATAGGTCCGGGTCCATCAATCCCCTCGGTATTTCCGCAAGCGCAAGGACACTTGAATGTAAATCGGCTCTTTCTCAGTCTCATGTCTGCCGCTCTGAAGACGCGTATTAATACTACATAGGAAAATACTATTTACGATTGGTAACAAGATTCGAACCTATAAGTAATATCCACGTCCTACTCATTTTCAATCTTATCCTCTCCCTTCTTACTCTCACTATGCTTCACCCTCCTCAACCTTTTCCTTTTCATTCTTCTCCTTCCTTCCTATCCTAATTACCCTCGCTCTCCCAACCAGCGCGCCGTTCCTTTATACCGCTTCTCCTTACTCAGCATCAGTCAACCTGTTGCTCTACCTTATCATCCTCCTGGTCAAGCAGATTCTCAGCCCCCTTCCACTCCTACCCACGATCAACAGGGTATTTGTTTGAACCAACCACCAGAAGTGGGGCACCCAGACTAGGAATTGTTTGAAACCTTGTACTTTTCTGTTAAACACTCCTGCCATGTCTTGAAGTCGCAAGACATGGTGTCTTTTAGCGCTGTATCTTCTTATGGTGATTACCCTTTTTCAGACTTTTCTCTTTTCTTCAACTATGCCTCTTCTTTCCTCTTCCACTTCGTCCTTCCATTTTCCCCTCCGGCTCCGGCTTTCCCATCCCTTTTGCTCCGGCTTATCATCCTTCAACTCCGGTTGTTACTTCGTCTACAGTTCCGACTGCTGCTCCAATTTCGGCTCTGGCCGCCACTTCACTTTCGGCTCCGCTCGCCGAACTTCCTTTTTAGCAATTAAGTCACATACATTTTATTGTCGTCGTTATTACCGCTTGGACCAAAGGTCGAGAGTATGTCCGTTGTTGGGATCACGCTTCCGAGTTTCTGAACCCACGTTTTCAACTGACATGAGCCCTCCTTTTGCGTTCATTAACTCCGTTCGTCCACGCCTCCTACTTCCTACTCTCCTCTTTCAGGACTCCGTCCCTAGGAGGGGGGGTAAATGTAGTCTCCTTATTTTATATTTTATTCAATACTCTCTCTCTCTCTTTCTTCTTCCGCTCTCAGCTTTCCCGCCTTCACTCCAGAGGGCGCTCTTACGCTTGTCTCCCTCTTTCTTTCTTGTCATCGCCATTTTGAAGTATACGTTATTTTTCAATGCTCCTATTTATTTGTGAAGAAAATGTTTTGATATTTACTGTTCCTTGGTTCAGATGTTTCAATATCAATCCGTAGTTTTTAGTGATTTCAACAACAACATTTTTGTCTGTGATTTTGCCTTGTATCATATTATTTTTGTGAAAAGTTTTGGGTTTACTTGCTGATGACAATTCCTAGTCTTTATCAACCTTTATGCTGATGACAATTTCTAGTCTTTATCAACCTTCATACTGGAAACAGTACCCATTCTTCTTCATCAGCCGATCTCCATCCAACCTCACCCCTTCAATATATATATATATATATATATATATAATATATATTATTATATATATAATTATAATGTATAATAATATATATATAGTATATAATATATAATATATATATTATATATTATTATATATATATATTATATATATTATATATATATATATATATATACCTATATATATCACGCCGACCCTCCACCCCTCCTTGAATTAGGCTCTGCCCGTAAGTGGTGATGAAAGTTAAAAAAAGAAAAAAAACTTGGAAGAGGATTCACAAAGTGCCAAGTTATGCAATATGGAGCGCTTCGTGTAGGTGAGATTCCCACAGTGAAGTAATCCCGACACGTCTGCATATTTTACATACAAATTTGAAGCACAGCTATCTTCTGAGGAGGGACAACTCCTCAGTCTTTAGTTTTTTTCTAGCTTTCCTCACATATTCCTCTTCCCAACATTGGCAGCATTTAAAAACGTGTTATAGTTTCATGTATTTGGAAATGGCAGCATTTAAATCATGTATTTGGAAATGTACTTTTACAAACATTCGTGTAAACGTATTTTAAATACATCTCATTTTTATAGAAAAACTATAAATTTTTTAAAAACATACTTCGTGTCCGACTCAAACTACATGAATGAACATATTTCCATCACACAAAACATGAACGCACATTCGCCCTTGCGCACGAAATCCGAATCGTTTAATATATGCTATTTGTCGCTTGTCAGTGAAAATGCATCGCAATACACCATTACTAATTGGATTCATCATATTATGTTACTTATAGCTTGCTATCTTTAGAAAATGAGCTAAAAGTACATGACAATCCTTTACAGCGTCGCACATCCGTATTTTAAGCTGAAATGTATTAACACTAACAGGAAATGGAATAAAGAAATGCACAAGCCCAGTTAAGATCCTACTTATAATGGCAGCTGTAAATGAATAGAAAATTTCTTGCTTCTGAGGAGAGTTCCCCAAGTGACACAGAAACTGGCTATTATTTTGAATTCATTAAAGCCACTACATCAGATAATTCTGAGCAGAAGAAAAAATTATCCTTTCTGAAGGATTCTAACGTTACAATTCTGTCTCTGGGAAAACATGCTCTTCTTCAAAAGCTCCTCCTGACATACAATACCACCTAACATCTCGTCGAAAAAAATATCCTGCGCAAAAATTGTGATTACTTCAAATTACGAGATATATACCCATTCCGATTTGCCATTCTTCAACCTCCTCCCTAATAATTACATCACCAAAAATACCCAATTCTTCTCGCACCATCTAACCCCACACACATTCAATATCATCTCTTCATCACTGACAATGTTATGCAGATTTTTTAAGTGTTCCCTCCACACAACCTCATGTCCATCTCATCAGTCACGAAAGAACCATCCTTATGCTATGAAGATTCCTGTCGTTCTCTTTCTTAAACTTTCATACATCCTCCAAACAAAATTTCTATTCCTTTGAAGATTCCCATTCATCCTCGTTTCAAACTGTTCATTTATCTCGTTTTTTTCCTCCTAATTATGTAACTTTTAGCCTTCCTTTTTTGCACTTATATTTCCATATACCTTTTTTTCGAAATCTCATCATTGGCTTTTAGTACATTCAACCACTCATATTTTCTTACTTTTTACAATTTGCATTGCCATTTATTCCATGTTCACATTCTCTTCTTCTTACTTTAGCACACCCAGATACCTCACTTGCACTACTAACAAACGCTTCCCTTTGTGTCCATGTATTTCCAATTTCATTGTTCATATTTAACTGACTTTTATACAAATAACCTCACATAACCCTGTTTTTTCAATTTTACATTCCCGTTTCTACCCTCTTCCTTCCTATTTTCATTCCTCTCCACCACGCTCCCTCTAGCCTAATTTACATAAAACAACATATTCATCTGATATTCCCATTCTCACACTGATTAACATACATCACATACTTTAACACCATCTTCACAAACATAAAATCAATCATGCTCTTCACTGACATAATCTCTACCTACAGAACTCCCGCATACTTATGGATAGTCTTATGTACAAATAAAGTATTACTTACAAACAAACTTCTCTTCTCACAGAAATCAATTACAATCACAATTTATTTTAAGTTCCTGTATAGGGGCAGACACTGCTCACTGTGAACCAGCTATACTAGTGAAATTAACACTAGGGCCTGCACCTAGAAATAATGAAATGGAACGTCAATGTAAAATAATTGTACCTGATGAAGTAAATTCAGTTCTCGTAAGAACGCAAAAAGTACGTCGGAACGAAAGAGCAGAGATTCAGCAAGAATGGAGGTAAGTCGATTTCTATAGGGAACGGAGGCAATAACAGGAAAGTATCTACGACGTGGTGATGCCAAAGTGGGACAGTCAATCAGATGGTGAACAAAGAGAGGCATATGGGCCAGGCAAAACGGACAAGAGGGAGGGAGGGTCCCTCGACATGAGGTACCCGTGTGAAATGAGTGTGACCGATTTTGAGTCTTGTCCGTGTCACCTCCCGTTGCCGGCACAGGCGAACTGGAAGATGCCAACTATTCACGAGGGGCTTTACAAAGCGAAGTTTAGCACCCAGCAGGGCCGCAGATTATCACTCCAACAGACCTGCCAGCAGGACCTAAAGCCACTTTTGATGGGGACGTAAAAGTAATTGAGGAAGAAGTCCATGCGGAGTTCTTCGAGGAGGTACGCCGTTGCAGATTTAGGGGAAGGCCACCGCCTTACTGCTGCCCCATCAGCCCTCATTACCCGCAACTCCGGCAAGTGAAAGGGAACCCAACAGAACTGCAAAACTTTCTGACGGGGATGGAGTCTGCGTTGTATGATGGAAACCAAGGGATTCCTAGGGAACCGATGTTGAATTGCGAGGAGACCGCTCTGACAGTCGGAAAACATGGTGACGTGGTCAGCTCCGTCAAGAATAAGATCCCTAGAAAATGCAAGAAGCAGTGGCATCAGTTCTGCCGTGAATATAGAGGAAAAGGAGGGCAGAGTATGGGATAATAATAATAATAATAATAATAATAATAATAATAATAATAATATAATAATAATAATAATAATAATAATAATAATAATATAAAATAATATAATAATAATAATAATAATAATAATAATAATAATAATAATAATAATAATAATAATAATAATAATAATAATAATAATAATAATAATCATCTTCCTTTCCTCAGACTTTGGATGAAGTGCGCAGTATATTCTGGAAACAGAATAGCAGTAGAACAACAAGATGTAAGTCGAAAGGAAAGACTCCATTACCATCAACTTAAGTGAGAGATGGTCGCAGTATAAAAAAAAAAAAAAACATATTGCTTCACAAGATTGCGACGGACTCTCACTGTGGTATCTCATCAATGTGGGGTTCATCCCCTGGGCCAGGTCCACAATCATACATCCTCACAAAACCAACCATTCACTCCTATTATATACCGTTCTTCTGAAAAACTAATATTGGTTTCCTTCAGACATTGTTTAACTAACTCAATCAACTTTTTCTTCGGTGTCCCAGCCAGTCGATTCCTATGCGCACTCACCACTATATATGTGCTTAAGCAACCGAATATCATCCATCATTTCCATATAACAAAACCATCTTGATGCACTCTCGTTTATTCTCTCATTTCCTCTTTTCTTCACACCAAACAACTCCCCATCACATTCACTTCCCATTTTATCAATTCTTCTCACAACTAACACGCTCCAAAGATTGTTCATCTGAACAGATTGTACCTTAGATCTAAAACTTTTTATCCACAACACAGTTTCCCTACTACAAATAACACCAGTAACAACATACTCTCATGCAGAACCCTAGCGCACTGGAGATCTAGTCCCTTTGTAACCACCAATTATTTAATTGTGCTGACCACTTGATCGCGGTCAACACACTTTCTACTACACTCTGCATCATACGTTCCCTTTTCATCTAACATATATTTGTAACTAATCTTTAAACGTCATACTCGTTCCATATTGGCCCACCATCAACATAATACCACACGCAGATTCTCTCACTCACTACATGTAGCTTACTATTATATACATTTACTTTCAAACCTCTCCTTTTACACACCCTGCCAAACCCCTCAAACTTTATTCTGATTCGCAGAACAAAACCAAATCTTCAGAATACAATAAACTGGGCACCCTTCACTCTCCTCCCTTCTCCATTAGTCGAACAATCTCCCCCATCATTCCTACTTCTTATTCTGCTATAACCCAATCAAATTAAATAGCAGGAGATTTACACATTCCTACATCACTCCAGCATAAAATTAAATCAATCACTTTCAACTCCATTATTCTTGCACACGTTTCCCTATCGTCGTACACACTTTTGATTCCATCTGGAAGCCTAGCCACCACACCATAATATTACTAACACCTGCAACAGACATTTCATAAATCCTGTCATACGCCTATTGCAGTTCATAAAATCTAAATACAATTTATTCTCTTTTCCCTCACATTCTCTCGATCATTTGTTTCAATGTGAAGATTTGATCTACACGTCCTCTACCATTATCAATGCACTTTTTTCTTCGCCAATCAGTCACTCTCAACAAAAAAACACACCTTATATCTTTCCTACAACACTCGACAAACTAAATCCCCTAAGTTCCTCTGATCTCCCTTATCCTTAAATAAGGGCACTTATTACTGCTCTCCTCCAATCCTTCGGAACTATACCTTCAAAATCAATGCTTTGTTACACAACTTCCATATTCAGTCATTCACAATCTCGCCTCCATTCTTGATCATTTCACCATTAATTCCATCTACACTTGCAGATTTACCATTCTTCAACTTTTCTCACTCTACCTATTATTTCAACCCCAAAATACCTTTTTTCTTACAATAGTCATCAAATTCACATACATTTACTATCACCTCTTCATTACTGCCATGTTATGCACATTTTCGAACTATTCATTCCACAATCTCACATCCGTCCCTTTCATCAGTCAAGAAAGTATCATCCTTATTAATTATTCTATGAAGATTCCCCCTTATCCCTTTCTTAACAATTCGAACTTTCTTCCAGAAGAGATTCCTATTCCCTTGCAAGTTCCCATTCATCCTCCTTCCAAACTGCTCATTCACCACCTTCTTCCTCCTCATTTATTTCCTTACACCTTTCTTTTGATACCTCATCATTGGCTTTTAGCATTTTTTCCTTAACATCGCCTTCATATGGACCACATGTTACAACCACTCATACCTTGACGTTTTCGAACTTAAATTTAACCATTAAAATTTTAGTACTCTCACAAACTAAATTCATTATAGTTCTATACAACAGGCCATTCAACAGAATCTTTCTCTTCCTCTCCACTCCAGCACACACACAAATTTAACCACATATCACTCGTTTTTACAGCTTCCTTATATCCTCGTTCCAGTCACAGCAAGCAAATCAAATTTACTTTCCTAAATACGTCCATCACCGCTCTCTCTTCACCATTTATTCCTCTAACATTTCATGTACTCAAACGATTCATATAATTTCACCGAAAGAAACAAAATAATAATTTTTTCTTTGTTCGAGTGGATGTACAATTTTGTACATGGACCACCACAGCACACTGTGGCTATACAGTTTCAGTATACTAACTACAGGGGAAGTCCCTAACAGAAAGTAAAATGAACAGTGCTGAGACGATTAGTTCTTATAGATGATGTTCAGTTCCAAAAGGAAGGCAAAAGTTCGATCACTAGGAAAGCTACAAAAGTGAGGAGATTCGGATATGAGGTGAGGAAGGCGATGCTGAAGAGGTAAAGTGAGGCACATCAGGGAAGAACTTGCTTCTAAGGGTCAAGATTCGCGACAATAATAATAATAATAATAATAATAATAATAATAATAATAATAATAATAATAATAATAATAAATAATAATAATAATAATAATAATAATAAGTAATATTGAAGTCTACTTCAAATTTGCCTTTTAATTAAAAATATAATCGATCTGGAAATTAAATAAATAAAAATAATTATTTATATATATAATATATAAAATATATATATATATATATAATATCATATATATATATATATATATATATAATATATATATATATTATATAATTTATATCTATATATATATATAATATATATTATATGATATATATATATATATATATAGTATATATATATATATATATATATATATAAATATATATATATATATCTCAACTAAATCAACATATACATAATTGTAAAATAAGTTACGTGCCCAACGAAGTCATCTTAGTGTGAAAATCTAATACATTTCACTTGAATTATTAAATTTATATTTATTTATTGTAAAAAATTATGAAAAATATTTTATCGTATTATACATGAAAAATGTTTCTAGAATATCTTTCAATTTCAGTTTCATATTTAATAGAATAAGTTTTTAAATAGAGTTTCCGTATTGGGTGTTTGAATAACTTGATAACCAATCAAATTGTTGAGTGTTTTGGACCTGTTTGATTATTATCTTCAATTTACTTATGAAAATTTCTTTAGGTAACCCCAATCCACGAATAATTGAGGGTATCAAGGTCTACAGCCACAGTTACTTACAGCCAATGTGGTAACTACACAAATGTTTCACAGCCAAAAGGGTAAATACTTTCAAATATTTCACAGCCAGTAAGTAAACAACAAACAAATGTGGACATTCAATAAAGTAACAACTTTCAAATGTCACAGCCAATAGGATAACAACTTTCTGATGTGTGTCAGCCAATAAAGGAATTACATTCAAATGTGATAGCCAATTAGGTGATTACTTTCAAATGTGAGAAACAACCAAAACAATTACATTCAAATGCGATAGCCAGTAATTACTCTTAAACGTGACAGCCAAAACCCACCAGCTTTCTCACATTCCACTATTGCTTATTTAAATCTATTAATATATTTCCTCATGTTCTCCTCGACTTCCTTTTCATATCACAATTGATGAAAACAATTTTCAAATCTGAATAATAATATCCCTCTACAGAAAACATCCACAGTTCATTCAGTCCATCCTTGAAACTTTAAAAAAATAAATAAAAAATACTCGTAACTAAACATTTTGTGATAAGGCACTGTTTTTATTGACATGGTAGTTATTAAAACTTCAAAAAAAAAACTGTGGGAGATACTACAGAAAACTAATGTTATATTAACACAATATCTCTGTAAATGAGAATTAGTCAAAAACATTATCATACATAAAGACAAACACTATATTATATAAAGTTATCCCACTTAAATGTAAAAGATGATCAAACAATCTCCCTTCTGTCACTTCTCATCTTCAATCACTCCCTTCTGTCACTTCTCATCTTCAATCACTCTGTTCCGTCACTTCTCATCTTCAATCACTCTCTTCTTCTTTTTCTTCTTCTTCTTCTCCTGCTTCAATTTCATTCCAGGAATGAAGTTTTCTATTCTCAAAAATAAAATAAATCAAAATTTAAAAAAAATTTTTTTAAATAAATATATTATAACAAACATAGACAACGTTATTAGATTTTTAAGCTGCCAAAATGACTTTTGAAAAACCCTGTATAAAATACTTAATTAATATTCTATATAAAATTCTTTAACATTAATAATATCAAAAATATTCATATTAAATATAAAAATATATTACAATAATCAACACAAATATCAATTCATATCATAATCCAACATCCCTTCTTTATATATATATATATATAGTATA
>JABUQX010027044.1:0-30000 GCA_015478945.1 Trachelipus rathkii
GAGAACAAGTTAAATCGTCACGTTCAAAACTTCAATCCGAAAGTCTATTAATTGCAATCAATTAAAAGTAAAAATGAAAATAAGATTCACTGAAGAATTTCTACAGTCCAGTAGTGATGGAAGAACATACGCATTACAAAAGATGTACGTCAAAATGATTGAAACTATCCTTAAAAACAAAGACTAGATGCAAATGAATAATCTATCAGTTTGGTGGAAAAGTTAAGCAAAATATTTACTCACGCTTAAATAAACTTTGAAGCGAAATACTTGGCCTGTCCTGCAACTAAGTATTCTAACGTGAGAGATGTATTAGCAAGCGTTGGGTAATATATGTATTGAACAAAGCAAAGAAACAGACTCTCAGCAGAAAAGGCCAAAAAATTGATGGTTCTCAAGCACAACCTTCCTATACTTGAATTTTTCAAATAATACTTCAAAAGTAATGTAATTAATTGTAAAATCCTCTTTCTATTGAAGGAGGAGGTTGGGTAAAGAGGTTGTGGGGTGCATTTGAGTTGGGTTCCCGTCTCGCACCCTAATAACAATTATATTAATAGATTGTGGCTTAAACTCGAAATATATATATATATATATATATATATATATATATATATATATAATATATAATATATAATATATATTATAGTATATATATATATAATAAATGGTATATAATTATATTATATATATAAATAATAGTATAAGTATATTATATTATTATTATCAGCATCCGCAGCGCATCGCAGCCGCGGATTTAAAATCAACATACCGCATTCCGCGATGCAAAAAAAATGACATCTGCTGCATCACTAATTTATTTCCTTTTCCGAATTCGTTTGATTATCATTTTTTTCGAATATTTTAATGTTAAAAACTCGAAAAATTAATAATTTGGCCTCAATTTTAATTTGAATCATAGTAAATACCAAAAAAAAATTGATTATATTTAGGTATGTTTATATATTTTGCATCAATTTATAACAAAGGAGTAATGGAATTAAAATATATATTTTTTATTTTGTTTGATTTAACCCTCTATTATTTAGTGTAAATTTGCAGTTAACCCTGGTAGAAAACCCCGGTTTTTTTCCAGTTTGTATACCAGTTACATTGTATATAATTTAATCTAAAACAAAATGATTAATGACTGCAATATCATTGTTGGTTCTTTTTATAAATTGTTCATTTGTTTTTATATTCCAATTAATATTTCAATACTTAACTTAAATAATAAATAAATAATTATTTTACGCCTGATAAGCAGCATTTATTTGCCTATTATAAATTAGCCCAGCTGCTCCCATTTAAAAAAGAAAAATAAAAAATTGATTCTATGATCAGCTGACAACAATGAGTCGGTCACTGCTACTGCTGTTCCACTAACTGTTACAATTGGATTAAAACCTATTACTCCTATAATTGAAATTACTTGCTAAAACTACTACTGCTACATTTTGATCTAACTGCATCTGAGATATTGATTAAAAATTACAAAAGCTCTAACTGCTATGTACCTAGATTGTACCTTTACAGACATCACCACCGCTCACGGGCAAAGCCCTATTCAAGGAGGGGGTGTTAAAATCAACAAAACTATCAACTAACGCAAATCACGCAGATGAGCACAGACGCGGGCTTTAAAGTGAGGGAGATTAAATTGAGTAGGAAACACAGAAGATGGAAGAGAATTCCACAGAACAGAGGTGGCAGGAAAGAAGGAGGCACCACAGCGAACTAGTCTGGAGTTGCCTAATATAACACAAAATCATGTGCCGATAAGCACCCCTTGCTCGAGGGCGTCTTAAAGGACGGTGGCACGCGAGTGGAAAGCTCCTTCGAGCACTTTGCCGCTAGGTACCTATAGAAAAGAATAAAGCACCAACATCGCGCCGCAAAAGATATAGACGGGTCAAGTGAACTAGAAAGAAACGGACATTTTTATAAGTCTTTTTGCCTTTGACTCGAACCTATCCAAAAAGCCGGGTGAAACCTGAGCCCGCCCCAGAAATGAGAGCACAGAACCCCATACAAGGGCGGATGAGCCCTTGTATAGCTGGAAGTAACTGTGGAGAGGAAAAAAAGTCTCGCAGTCTAAACAGTAACTCCCAGTTTCTTGAAGGCCGCTTAAGCAACCGTTGTGAAAATAAAATATTAAACAACAGACAGTTTTTGTTTATGTTAACTCGAGGCCAAGGATGTTTACTATTGTCCAACAGGAGAGACGAAGAGCAACCGGTCGAAAGAGATAGGAAAGTTAGGAAGGTGTCTTAGAGAGGGAGATTTGAAGACGTGAGTTTTTAAAGAGTTAATTTCACAAGGTTGAGAAGGACCGCAACCGGAAATTCTATCCAGATCAGCGAGAATAAATAGAATCGGAAAGATTAAGACCGTAGGGGCAATTCTGAAGTAAAAGAGGGAAGCAGAATTGAAATGAGTTGAAGAATGAAGGGGTCGAGTCATCGCATAAGAGTGAACATAGATACGAGTGTGCAGGTGAGAAGATCATTAATGAAAAGTAAGGATATAACATAAAAGATAAGACAGACCCTGAGGAACACGCACTATTGACAGAAAAAGGATGAAGACCGTCGCCCATCAACAACAGCCGATATTGAGGGCGATTTGAAAGAAAACTAGAAATAAAGTAAGCAAAGAGGAAGGAGGAAACCCAAAGGAGGGGAGCTTGGAGAGCAGTGACGCGTGCCCATACCCGTCCAAATGCTTTGGAAATGTCAAGCGCCCACCACGCAAGTTCCCCGTAGTTCCTAAGGTTGGAAAAACCATTAAATCATTAAATAGGAAAGTATATTCACCAGTAAGCCTTCGAACGCGAAACCGTACTGGGCGATCGGAAAGAAAGAGAATGAGATTCCAGATGGTCTAAGAAGTGAGAGTTGAGAAGGGTTTCAAAGATCTTAGAATAAATACAGGTGAGAGCTAAAGGGCGATAGTTAGAGGATCAGCAGCGGCTTCCTTTTTTCGGAATAGGTTTGACATGTGCGTGCTTCCAACACTGAGGAAAGTGTTATGTATGAAACATAGAGAATTAGTTTTGACGAAGGGGAGGGGCCAGTCGAAGCACACCTCCTCAAACTCGGGGAGAATGCCATCCGGGCCCCCGCCTTCCTAACGTTCATAGATATCAGGAGCCCATGCACCCGATCAAATGTAATCAAGGCAAAGACATAGGACCCTGAGAGAGACAGGTTGGAGAGGAGGAAATGCCAACGAACGTCCAGGGGTTGAGTTAGAAGGAAAATGGAGGCCGAAGAGCTTGGCCTTTCAGTTTGGAGAGTAGCAACAAGAGCATCAGATCGAAATAAAGAGGAGGAAAGGTAGATTCACAGAAGTTGTTAGAGATGTTTTTGCAAAGAGGCCAGAAAGATTTATCAGTAGGAGAACCAAGGAGGTTAGCGGAACTTTCGTTTGATAAAAGCCGCTTTGCTCGTCGAAGAGTAATCCTGCAACGATTTCTAGCTGAATGACAATAGCGAGAGTGATGGAGAACGAGAATTTTCCACCCCGATACGCACTGTCTCTGGCCTGAATGGCCAGAGAACAGCACGATCGAACCATGGATTATGAGGAAGAAAGATTTAGTTTCAAAGAAGGATGAACCTGCTCAATCACCCGTAACGACTAAAATGCTCCCACCTTAATGGCATAAGCCGAAGCGTCATCAGAGTCAAAGCAGTCATTCAATTATACGTTAGCGTAGAAGCGACGCAAGGCCCCCCAATCACCCCGATCAAAGTGCCAGAAAAAACCGCTATAGGGCAGGATGGAGCTGTTGGAGAGAAGTATTAAAGTTAAGAGATATAAGTTGTGGACAGATTTACCAATAGGCGAAGGTAGTGTTTTATAGAGAGAGGGACTAAGTAGTGAAACAATAGCGTCAGAGTGGTGTTCAAAGAATTGGTTGGACGATCCGGAATGTGTGTAGGTTCTTTGATTAGTTGCCCCAGATCGTTAAGAATGGCTGAATGATTCCGGCCTCCTCCCACCTAAATCAGTATGAGAGGAACCGAACAATTCAGTTTTGTGTTACATTGAATCCCCCTAAATTAGAGGACTCAGTATTTGGATGAGAAGGAATATTACAGTCTCGTGAGAAGTGGTAAGATATCTAAGAAAGAGTGAAAAATCTGTTCTGTTAGGAAAACAGTAGCAGAAGCACAAGATTATGTAGTAGAAGGAAGAAAGATTTTGAGCACAAAGCATCGAGTTAGAGATTCGAGATTCCCACGAGACGTGTTACGGAGTATTTAATGTTCATAGGCAACACTCCACCCTTCAAGACGAAATTAAAATGAAATAATTATAGTTAGATACATTATAACGAGTTAGAGGGTGAATTCTTAGCCATCTGGGTCCCAGACAGGAGCAAAAGGTTAGGGTTAGAGTTACATAGGTTGATATTCAACAGAGACGAAGTTAGATTTTTAAGCGCGGATGTTGGCTTAAATGTTAATAGCAAAGCCCACGTGCTATGCAAATGTGCCATCTTTCACAACCACCACACACACACACTGGTTGCGGTGTTGGGCCCTACATCCACACAGGTTTCAACAAATAAGAACAATAGACTAAAACAACAAGACAGCAAAATCGGGGATAAAATTGAATAAACTAAATCCCAACTTAAAAAATCTCCTAGCACTAAAATATAACTAAATATACGACAAATATATCTACTAGAAAAAAAAAAAAAAATATCACATAAAAACAAACTTAAACCTAACACCTTTGCTTACACTATTTTACTAAAAATTATTCAAACCTACAACTAAAAGAAAGAAAAAAAAATGAAGAAAAACTAAATCCAACTTAAAAATTTAAGTACTAATATTTTTAAATAAAGCCAATAATAACTACTATACAACTAAACCTACAACAACTTTGCTACATTCCTAAAATTAATTAAACCTGACATAAAGAAAAAACACAAAAATTAAAACATAATAACTTGATATTTCCTAGAATATTAGTTATTAAGCTATACACCATCAAATGCTGTTTGGCAGTTTTTACTCATTATATTAATATTTTATCTGGTTGGGCCAAACTGTATTAACATCCAATCTATTGTTTTTTTGGAGTAATGAACTGCAGAAGAGGCAAGAGTCCAAAAACATTTGAACCAACAAGAAGACTATAACCATTGTCTGGAAGGAAAGAGAGTCAAAAAGGCAAGCAAGATATTAGGCTACTCAGTTATATGCGCAAAGTAGACTGCAGTTTAAATCAGGCGTGTTATTGTACTTTAAGCTTAGATTACTTATATTATATTAAAGGTATCCGCATTAATAGGCCCAAGTAGTTTCCTGTTAATATATTAATCTAAATTTTATAAAATTTAAAGGTTCATAGCCACATTTGGCCTTTGTCACATATGCGAACGAATCAACAAATTTTGAGGCAACTTTCTTTGATCATTCCTTGTGAGTTGTGCACTTATATATATCAACCATCAAAATATTTCAAAAAATAGATTTAGGAAAGGTTGGTTTTTTGAAAAGTACCAACTTTTAAAAGGCTCCATTTATTTTTTTCAGCTGGGAGCTTGTTACTACTGTGAATAGAGCTGGGTTGGCTTGAGGCTGGAAGCATCTTTCAACAATCCTTTATTTATAATATCTTTATTCTCCTTAATAAATTTAAACATAGAAAATATTCATTAATAATCATTTAAGCAAAATTAAGACCTAAAGAAGTTTTTTCCTTTTTTTTATTGTCTTTATATTAAAATATTTTTTATTGCAGAGTAACAAGATTCTTAATTCCTGATAATTTTTTGTAATATGAAACCCTCAGTGGATTATTCAATTATTTCAATTCCTCGATTTTTTTGTATATGGCATCCCTCAGCGGGATTGTCTGCCTAACTTTCTTCTCAGATTAAAGCCTCCAAAGCCTTGCTCCTGGTTATTTAATAGTAATATGCTGGTTTTAAATTGTGGTCAATATTGACAGTGTAGTAGTGGTGTAGCTAAAGCTATTAAATTATATTCATCAGCATTATATCAGTGCTGCTGAAATATTCATATTTATATATTAAGATTATTAATTAATTATTTGGAGTGTTTGGTAATTGTACAGTAAATTATAGGTAATTGTGGAGTTCAGTGACACCTTCCATATTTAGGTTTACTGTACATATTTCCAATTATAGGTAATTGTGGAGTTCAGTGACACCTTCCATATATAGTTTTACTGTACATATATCCAAAATTTAGTAATTGTGGAGTTCAGTGACACCTTCCATATATTCCAATTTTATAGGTTTTTTTTATCCTGTATAAGGCTACTAACCTACCTTAATATCAAATAACCATTTCCATAATATAGGGCAGCGACCATAACTAGGGCATTCTAATTATTACTAATTAATTTTTAAAAAATTCCGCCTATAGGGCTTGATATTAAATATTTTAAAATATCCGCCTATAGCGGGCTTGATATTTAGATGAGTGTGAGTATATTTTTTTGAATGGAAGATTCAGTATTTTTTAGAAGTTAACAATAAATTAAATTGAATTTTTTTTCATTAAAATTTATTTCATTCAATTTACAATTTGTAATCTTTAATTTGTATATATTTAAAATTTGACAAATTCATATTTTGATCATCATGACCATGGATTCATATGATCCAAGAGTTGAAATAAAATAGAGTTAAATGAAATCATTGACTGACTAGCCTTTCTGAGGAGATATGGTTCCTAGTAAAAACCTGTATTGAATAGAGAGAGGGGCCTAGAGATCTCTTGCACAAAATGATTAGGGGAGATTCATAACTAGACCCGGGGTGTGTTTGCGTAACCTTTGGTGGTTGAAGTATGGGTGAGCATACAAAATAGTGTCGACTGTATATCTGCGCTGAGGGCTGTGTGTATTAATCTACAACTAGTGAGGGAAACAATTCCTGTCCTGACATCATGGTGTAATTATTTTTAAAAATTCTAATGTTTTTATAGATACCAGGGAAACTTTATGTTAGAGAGGTGTGAACTGAAAAATTTCAATGCCAGGGCACCCACATTGCAATTCCAGGTTTAGGATCAAAAAATGTTATTATTTATAATTTTAAGAAAATCTAATTTTTTTTCATTTCTCCAACCTCTAGCTCATTCTTTTGGATTTACTCAGTAACTAAATGGAGGCGGAACGATCCGGAGCGCTGGAGGCCCGAGCCGGAGCCGGAGCCGGAGTCTGGGTGTAATTTTTTTCCATGACAATATATTTTTTTTAGATAAAATTATTTGGCAAGAAAAATGTGCTGAACAATTTTCGAATAGGCAGAATGAATCCTTAGTCGGATCCGGATCCGGATCCGGGATCCGGATCCGAAGTCAGCAGCCGGAGTCGAGTCGGAGCCGAGATGCTCGTCGGAGTCAGAGCCAGAGCCGGAGCCGGAGCTATCGATCTTTTCAAACAGACATCACACTCACAATCTTTCAGAAGTTTATCTGCTGAACAAATCCCTTTAAATAGTGCCAGAAGCCTTATTTACGGATCGGAGCTGAAGCCGAAAGTCTGGACGATGAGATGGAGCACGCAGCTGGACTGCGGCCCTGATGGGGAGTTCCGATTTTTTTTCCTAAAATATATTTCTTAGGTGAAACATTTTATACAGCAATAGACGTAACTGACACCATTTTCAAATAGTTAGAGAACCTTAGTCCATGCACACCGGAGCCGAAGGTGAAGCTTCAGAGCAGCGGAGCCGGTAGCCGAGCCGGAGCCGGAGACCGGAGCCGGAGACGGAGCCGGAGCCTGGGTATTAATTTTTTTCACAAAACTATTTTTTTTGGTGAAAAATTTAATGCCAGAGAAGACGTACTGAACCATTTTCACATATTATAGTGCACCGATCCTTAATCGGAGGGGTCTTCGGATGCGGAGGGCGGAGCCGGAGTCGAAGTGTGAGCCGAGGTCAGAGCCGGTGCCGTAGTCTGATTCTTTTTCGAAAAATATTTTTTTAGGTGAAAAATCTATATTTGCCAGATGAAGTGCTGAACAATTTTTCAAATAGTGCAGAAACCTTAGTGGATTCGGATCCGGAGCGGGAGCCGAATTCCGGAGCCGGATCTTGGGGTATAAATTTGTTTTAAGCAATTTTTTTCTTAATTATGAAAAATTCTGTTGACAGACACCATGCTGACAGGTCTTCAACATAAGTGCAGAATCCCTTAGTCGCATCGGAAATCCCGGATTTCCGCAGCCCAGAGCGACGAAGTCGGCCCACGCAAGTCAGCAGCGTGCAATACGTAATACCAATCTTTTCTTTCAAAGAAGAATATTTTGTTCTAGATGAATAATTTTATTGCCAGAAGTCGTGCTAAACAAGTTTTTCACATCACATGCGAGAACCTTAGTCCAGATCGGAGCCGGGGCCGGGCCGGAGCCGGAGCCGGAGCGGAACCGGAAAATTTTTTGCGATTATATAATTTATAATTTTTTTTAGGTGAAAAATTTATGCCAGAAGACGTACTGAACATTTTCAAATAGTGCAGAAACACTTTAGTCAGGTCCAGATCCGGATCCGGATCGACGGAGACGAGATCCATATATAAATTCTCTTTTCAAGAAATAACATTTCTTAGATAAAAAGTTTATTTCCAGAAGAACTTGCTGATTCAATTTTCAATAGTGCAGAATCCTTAATCGAATCCGGATTTGGAGCCGGAGCCGGATCCAAAGTCGGAGATGGAGTCGGAGCCAGAGTATGAATTTTTCGACAATATAAATTTTTTAGGTGAAAAGAATTTTAATATATCTAGAAGACGTGCTAAACAATTATCAATAGTTCAGAAACCTTAGTCCGGATCCGGAGCCGGAGCCGGAGCCGGAGCCGGTGTCGGAGCCGGAGCCGGAACCGGATCCTGGGTATAAATTTCTTTCAAAAAAATATCTTTTTTTAGAGGCGAAATAATGTATTGGCAGAAGACGTGTTGAACAATTTTTCAATTAGCAAGATAATCTTAACGTCGGATCTCGGATCCGGTGCCCAAACTCGCTGAGCCGTAACCCCGGAGACCGGGTCTGGCTATGCAATTTTTTTAAGAAATATTTTTTTAAGTTATGAAAAAATATTAATGATAATAGACGAGTGCTGAACAATTTTCAAATAATGCAGGAACCTTTGATGGACCGGATCCGGAGCAGGATCCGGAGTCGGAACCGGAGCCGGACTCTTGCTTATAAAATATTTTTTCAAGAAATATTTCTTTAGTTGAAAAATATATTGACAGAAGACTTGCTGACTAATTTTCAAATAGTTCAAAAACCTTAGTCTGATCCGGATCCGGAGTCGGAACCGGAGCCGGATCCTGTTTATTAATTTTTATAAGAAATATTTTTTAAAGATGAAAATTTTTTTGCTGATAGACGTGCTGAAGAGATGGTTCAAATAGGCAGACACTTAGTTGAATTCGGATCCGGAGTCGGGTTAGACGGAGCCGGATTCTGGGTATAATTTTTGTTCCTATAAATATTTTTTTCGGTGGAAAAGATTATTGCCAGAAGACGTGCTTAAAACAAATTTTTCAATTAACAAAAAACCTTAGCCGGATCCAGCGCCGGATCTGGAGCCGTCTATGCTTCTTTTGTTGAGTATGAAACGGATACCGGATTCCTGGGCCATAATTTTTTCAAAAAATATTGTTTGTACGTGAAAAATTTATTGCGCAGAAAAGACTAGCACAATTCTCAAACCGTGCAGAAACTATAGTCGGACGTTCGGAGCCGGAGCCGGAGAAAAATACTTATTATTTTTTAGGTTGTAAAAGAAATATATCAAAGTCTTGATTGTTTCAATTGAAAAAGAATTTATTTATATACTATATATACTATATATTTATATATATATATAATATATATATATAATATATATATATATATTATATATATATATATATATATATTTATATATATATATAGTATATATATAGGTATATATATATATATATAATATCACATATATAATATATATTAGTATATATATATATATATATATATATATAAGCGCTTGAGTGGTGTGTAGATAGTGTATATGTTATATAGATTATATATAACTAAATGAGTATATATAACTATATATATATATATAAATATATATATATATATATATATAATTTATTATTCATTATATATTTCATATATATATATATATATATATATATATATATATATATATATATTATATATAAATAATAGTTATAGAGATATATATATATATATATTATATTATATATATATATACGATAAAAATATATATATAATATATATAAATATATATATAACTATATATATATATATATATATATATATAGTATATTATATATATATATATATATATATATATATATAATATAATATAGTATGATATAATATAATATAATATATATATACTATATATATACTATATACTATATATATTATCAATATATATATGATATTAAACAAACATCATTGCTAGGTATATATATAATAATAATAGTATATAGTAGGAAAGGAGTATATAGGGTGGAATAGTATATATGGAATTGGGTTGAAAAATCAGGGAGGTGGGGTGAGGGTAGCAGGGATGGTGTTATGAGTAGAGTGAGGAATGAAAGAGAGTGAGGTACCGCTACTATTAATATGCGATGTTTAGTTTCAGTGTGACGAAATCTGGAATAAGCTTGAGGGGATAAGTAGAGAGAGATTTGTGCCAGGTGTGTAAAAGGAGGGGTTTGAAAGTAAAACGTAGATAAGAGGATAAGAGTAAGATTATGGTTTTGAGTGAGGATAGTCTCTGTGTAAAGTCTATTTAGATGGTGAGTCAGCTGGAGGGACAACATGTCTTGAGTTCCAAATTGGTAGGATATACTGGGAGAGGGTGAAGGGAACGGATGAATGCAGAATGTAATATGAAAGTTGTGAGTGGGAGAAAAGGGAGAGGAAACGTAGTGGATCAAAGGGAAAACAGTCCTGAGTGTGATAGGGTCTTACATGAGGACGGTATGCTATTACCTGCGCTAATGTATAGTAGTGAGAACTATGGCGCTGGAATAAGAGGTACAGTATAGATCTAAGATATAGAACTTCTGCTGGGGCTACACTGCATTTTGATGGGTTGCTCCTGTGTTACAAGAGCAACCAACCAAAGTGAAGCAACGCCGACATTGGCACAATATGCTTGTTGCGATAAATTAACAAATTATAAGACGATGAAAAATTTCACTCGTGCGCAAGGACTCTGAACTATCGACAACTTAGCGTCGACCGTTAGAGCAATTACAGCGAGGCTTAACCGACTTATGTGCGATCCGCCTCCCCAGCAAAAGAAGCATCATCTCGAAAGTTTTCAAATTTCTTGCTTCGATCATCAACTTGCTTTGAAACTCGATTATTTCTTTCAAGCATCCATAGAAGGGTGGTTTTGGAAGCCGCGCTGCTGGGGGCGCTAACGGCAATTCTGCTAGTTTCGCTCCCGTGGTACAGGGCAACCAACCAAAGTCAGCCGCTATCGCGATATGGGACAACATGCTTTGTTACCGGACAGGAAGGCGGGATTATATTAAGGACGAAGAAAATTTCACTCGCGCGCAGGGACTCGAACCACAATCGACAACAAGCGTCACTGTTAGTCAATGTACAAAGAGGTTAAACACTAGTCCGATCGACACCATGAAAAAAAGGTATTTCGTTACAGTTTTTTAAGTTTCCTGCTTCGGATTTCACTGCTTTGAATACTCGATACTTATTAAAATCCACAGGAGGATGGTGTTTGGAACCCCTTCTGGGGCTACACGCCATTCCGGCCTTCTTCAGGGGTGCTCATGGACAGGACCAACCCGACCAAGGGTCAAGGAACGGTCCGACAGGCGCACACGTGCTTCTCTACGACAAAATTGCAACAAGACGAAAAAAATTTCACTCTGCGCAGGAATTCCGCAACATGCGAGCAACAGCGTCGCCTTTAGAGTAATATCAGGGGCTCTACCCTACGTCCGATCTCCCGCCTCCCTACCGAAAAGAACGCAGTCTCGGAAGTTTTTCAAATCTCCTGCTTCAAATATCACTGGCTTGAACTCGAACACTATACTTAAATTTCACAGAAGGGTGATCTGGAATCTCTGCTTGGGGTACACGGTATTCTTCTGGGGGGATGCTCGCCTGGTTTTACAGGACAAGGCCGAGCCCAAAAGTCAAAGAACGCCGACATGACCGGGTTTCATCATGTCGCACAAAGATTGCTTGTTGCGACACCAAGGGTGCGAATAGATAAGACGAAAAAATTCACTCGTGACAGGACTCGAACCAATCGACAAATGCGTCCGCCGTTAGACATGTACGAGGTGGCTCTACACTAGTTTCGATCCACCTCCCAGAAAACAGAGGCATCTCGAAAGTTTTAAAATCTCCTGCTTCGATATCAAACTGCTTTGAAACTCAATACTTATTTTAAATCCACAGAAGGATGGTTGGAACAACCTGCTGGGGCTACACCGCAGCATTTCTTTGATGGGTTGCTCCTGGGTTACACGAGCAACCGACCAAAGTCAAGGAACGCCGAACATGCGCACAATATGCTTGTTTCGACAAATTTTGCAATAATTAGACGAAAAAAATTCACTCGCGCCAGGAACTGTCGAACATCGACAACACGCGCCGTTAATGACAATGTACAGGAGGTCTAGGCCACTATTCGTATTGCGCCTCCCCAAAAAAGAAGGCATCTCCGGAAGATTTCATCTCCTGCTTCGATCATAATTTCTCAATCTTGAAACATTTTAAATCCATTAAAGAAGGGCGCATCATAGAATCTTTAGATACACGGGTCATTTTTCAGGGTGCTCATCGGTTACAGGAGCTGCCGACCAAAGTCAAGGATGGCCGACATGCCATGCGCACAAGATGCTTGTTGCGAGAAATTTGCAATTAATAAGACGAAAAAAATTTCACTGGCGCCAGGAGGACACGAACCATCGAAAAGAGCGTCGCCGTTAGACAAAGCACAGAGGCTTTTACTACTAGTTCTCCGATCCGCCTCTCCAAAAAAGAAGACATCCCGGAACAGTTTCAGTCGCCTGCTTCGTACATCACTTCGCTTGAAAACGTGTATGTTATTAAATCAATAGAGGTTTTTGAGAAGACCTATATAATATATACTAATTATATATATATATATAATATATACTTACATCTAATTCCACTAACTAATATATATATATATATATATATTGATATAGCAGATATATACTATATAATATATATTTATATATGCCGAATAAAGTTTTTTTTTTGGGTTGCCGTCAAAAAATGAAAAAATTTTCCAAATGTTTATTATAGTTTTTAAATAGCATTTTTCAACTTTTCCTTACATTCAGGATAATAAAATCTTCATTAAAAAAAAAAGAACGATTTATTTTCTTCAAAATTTGGTACCAAGCTCACATTTAAACGTGTAAACAAACTGACGTTTACATTAAATGTTTTGGTTTTGGTTGAACGTAAGGTGGTGTCAGCCAGGTTGACTATTCTCTGTTCAAAATTTTGAAAGTACTTTTCAGAGATTGGGGTACAATTTTTTCTTTTTAAAAAACAAATTTTCCAAATAGTTTCTAACTAATTCATTTATTACCAACTGTTAAATTTGGAATGTATTTGGTAAGGGTGGGCAAAAAATATTGAAATAGTCGTTAGAAACATTCAAAGCTATTTATGGCAGCGTTTTTGGATAATTCAAAAAAAAAAAAATTCCTCTCTTCACCCTCAAAAACTTTTCAAAAACGAACAGTTTATATGTTTGTTTATTTTTTTTTCATAAAATTAGATATAATGATAGTTGTTCATCAAAAAAACATTCTACTTTTATCGGTTTGAAGTGAGTTGAAGACTTTTTGCTATGAAGTCTTCTCCCTTAACAACTGTTTATACAAATTAGCAAATGCTGCTCAGTAGAGGGAAATTAATCATATCTGAATACTTGTGAAAAGAATTAAAATTAGAGCTTAAAAATTTGTTGAATGAACTAATATCAGAGAAATTTGTACTCTACCATAATATGATTTTAGAGGCAGGATACACGATTGATATTAGAAAACCTTTCAGGGTGATTGGATATTTGGATGTTAATTTAGGTGTCACGCCTATAAATAAGACTTGATATTTCACATTATATACAACATCATATAATCGCAAAATCAATCACCACCTACTCCAGCTAATGCTCAACATATAAAATTTCCACCAATAGATCTACCATCATTTGATAGTCAGCCAGAAAATTTAAATCAATTTATTTTTTCATTTGAGAGCATCATGAACAACCGCAGTTTTTCACAATTTGAAAAATACAGGTATTTAGTAAAGCAGGTATCTGGCCCTGCTAAGGTATATATTGAAAGTCTTAAAGTGGAGAGGATCAAACCTATGATGTAGCAAAAAATTTATTACTTAAGGCTTTTTCTTCCAAAATAGGGCAACAATTTTCTGTTATTGAAAAAATTGTAAAATTAAAGCTGCACAATGTTTCTAGTATGATGGAGTGGGTCAGTGAAGTGAGAGTTTTGAAAGATCAGATGGTGAGATTAGATGTGGATGGTCAGATTTCTTAAATGCATATATTTTGTAATGGCAGGGAATATTCTGATAAATATAAAAAATTCATTTATGACTGGTTAATAATGATGCAAATTCTAGATTAATTCCATAATATAGAATACTCCTTTAGGTGCTCAATAGGTGAAAGAGTTGTACAAGGGAGAATGAACTCTGGTAGTTCTCTATAAAAAAAAATTACTGCTGCTGCAATCTCAGGAGAAAAAGGTCTGAGCCTAGCAGCTGCAGTTGATTTAACCAACAAAATGTGTCAAGTAGACCAGCAAATTGTGTTCTGTGTCATCATTTAAAAATTGATGGGTATGATACCCATTATATAAGCAAGTGTCAAAAATTTGATAGTCCTGAAAGTAGAATAAAGAAAATAAAAGAAATTGGAGGATGCATTTTGTGCAGTTACCTAAATCATGATCAGTCTCAATGCAGGTATAGGTTCAAAAACCCTTGTTATAAATGTAATGGGTAGTAATCATTTTTCATTCCTTTGTAATAAGAATAAAAATAAAATTGGTAACACAGTGCAAAATAAAAAGAATTCAACTGCATCCCATAATGCAACTGCTAGTAATGTAGTTGGCTTAGAAATTTCACCATGTTCAAATGATGAGTATTGTGATTTGGAAATTAATTCCCTTAATACAAGTCTCATTAGTAATTTTATTTTGCCAACTTTTACAGCTAAAACTTATTTGGCTGAAGGTGAAACTGCACATTCTAGAGTACTTTATGATTCAGCTTCAGAGTATTGTTTTGTGTCCTTGTCCTTAGCAAATAAATAAATTAAAATATAAAATTATAAATGCTGATATAAAAATAAATGTCAAAGGATTTAATGAGGCTAAAAGCTACAAGACCAATATTATAGAATTTAACATCACTCTGGGTAAAAAAGAAGTAAAAATAGTAGCTGCAGTTATTCCATTGTAAATTAGTGCTAAAATTTAAACTTAAAACATTCAGAAAAATATTAGTGAATCTTCTTAAGAAAGCCATATAGGAATTAGCGTGATGAAATTTTGAATTGAGGAGGTGGGGAAATATTGAAGTATAATTTTAGGAGTAAATGCAATACACATTATTCCAGTGCATGCTGGTACTTTGGGTACCAAAAATGAAAAATTCTTGTTTTTCTACACCTGTATAGGCATTATGCTTACTGGTAATGAGTCTGTCATTTTAAAAAATTTAAACCACCTTCATGTTGTAAAGAAATTTATGGACAAAACTAATGAGTATTGCAAAGCCATCCCTAACCTTATAAAAAAGAAAACTCCAAAAAGTAGTAATAATAATAATAATAATAAAAAAGGTGAAGCTCATGGTAGTCCTCATAATAATAATAATAATAATGCATTAGAGAATGGTAGTGATTTCTGACTGCAAGAATCTTCTATCTCTTGTAGTTGTAGTTACATTGCCTGTAATTTGCCTGATGATTTTAACTTTTCTAAAGCTAATAATGAGCAACTTAATATGTCACTTAAAAAATTAATGAATTATGATGATTATTATGAGCCATCCTTTTCAGATGAAGATGAACAACTGGTTAGGTATATAATTGGCAATGCAAAGTGTCATGATGATGGCAGACTGATACTTCCATGTTTATGGGATAATAGAGTAATGAAATTGTTACAATAATTATAAATTAGCCTCCAATTATTTTAAAATTACTTTAAAAAAGATTCAGAAAAATCCTGCATAAATTTGAACTGCTATAATGCAATTTTATGGAAGCAATTAGAATCAGGTTATTATATTGTTATAAGGTTTCTATTAATAATGTAAATAAATAAAGAAGTTCTTTCACCTGGGCCATATGGTGTTTACAGAGAAAATGTTCAAACCACCAAATGTAGAGTAGTATTTTTTAAAGTAATTTATGTGAAAATAACAAATGACACGCTCTCGGAGTCTCAAACCAAGTTTGTCCCCTACCTGGCCTGAATCTTAAACATAAATTAGAGATGAGCTTTGACATTTCACTTTTAAAGGTTCATAGCACTTCTTATGGTCTATTTTGATATTGTCAAGCTTTCACTCAATGTTACCATGAGGAATATTGATAGTTTAAATTATTTACATTTAATTATGGGTCTAGGGTATAAATGATTTTTCTCTGTAGGCTGGGCCTACAAAATCCAACAGTTACCTTTGCCCTTGACATCGCAGCTATGCCAGAGTTCTCGGTTACTCTAATTAGATATCATCGCATTATGAGCTTATGGATGTGCGACAACTATGAGCACTAGTTAAAATTAAAATGCTTTTATTAAGCATTGTAAACATTATCATTAAGTGACCATATTCGGAAGCTAATATTAAGGGAAATAAGCGCCTATTTATAAAATTTTGTTCTTTATATGGATTATTCTATCTAACTTATTTTATCCTTCTAATTTCTCTGATCTAGTCGGGTTCATTAGAAACAGATGTGATGTTACACAGTTACACTATGGTCAAATAATAAATATTTAATTTTAAGTATCAATATAAGTGCTTTATTAAGTGGGCCAAACAAAAGGCAAATTTTGTTGCGAGATTGAGATGGAATTATTGAGTATATCTAGAATTTAAATAGGGGTGCAAGGATGATTTCTCGCATGTAATGAACCTTTGTAAGAAGACAAACTTAGTAAAATAGGATACCAATATCTTGTGATGCCTCCTTAAGAGAAACCGAAGCATCTGAATGAAGTATGTAATATACAATATATTTATATCCTAGAACAAAAATTCAAATATTATGATGATTGTTTTCCTAAATGTACGTAACTCCTTATTATGAAATCGTTATCACTTTCCAGTGTGAATAAGGTGGCTTCGTTTGGCCAATAACCAATCTTGCCATTGATCCTTTAACTCCTAATAAATTGTAGAATAGGTGCAAAACTGTTTTCTCAGAGATATTGAAGGATGGCAAGATGAGTGACATAGATAGTGATCAACTTGGGATTGAGACGCCTTATCTCTGGCTGAGACAGATCTATATGAGTATAGAGTTGGAGAAAAGATTTGTGTACAAAGGATAATTACAGTGCAAATCGGTGGGTGTGAGCCTTCCATTCCTACCGGTAGGAGAAAATGAGGAAGTTTGGCTACATATGTTAATATTTATGATTCATAATCGGGTCCAGAGTAGTCACAGTATGGCTTATACGCAGATTTATCCTGTTATGGCATTTTTGTGATTTTCACTTATAAAATTCTTAGATAACTACATTTCTCCACATATCTATTATCTCAATCTGAACCAAAATATATAAAAGTATGTTTGGTAACATAAGGGGCGTTTTTAGTATATACCTAGCGCTCTGGTGTGTTATTGGAAAACCCTATTTTGCAGTGGCCTCATGGAGTTGGTCTTGTGTGATAGTATGTTAATATAGGCGTAATCTCTCATTAACAAGGGAATTTTGTCCCAAAAGATATGTAAACAGAGGTTATCATCATATTTGTTGACCTGACTAGAGCCAATGATCCGTTCCTACTAAGTCTCTGGCTTGGCAGTCTATAAGTTATACAAGATCCAGCTAATGTATTAGAGAATATAGGAGTTATATATATATTAAAGTAAATAAAACTAATATTACAATTTATTGAAATCTAATGGTCGAAGTCATATGGGTTGTTTTCTTTACATTCTAGTATTCTCAAAGTGTACAAAATAACCTCTGGCAGCACATGGTAAAATCTTAGTGTGTGTATTCAACAAAGAAGGTGTTATCAGACACAACAATATAATTTTAAGGTATACCCAACTGATAATCGTATATGTGTTTGATCTACATTCTAGCGCATCTTGAAGTTTTCCTTCAATTATCTATTTATAATAATTGGCTAGGAATTACTTTAGTTAAAATCTACTCACTCTGAGTCAGGTGGACCTACAGTAGATGGGAGGGCATTAAATAAGTTATCATTTCTAATATGGGAAAATTTTGCAGTGATTGTTGACTTCTACGCTATTAAATTAGAGAAATTATTATATTATACTTTACATTATAAAATACTTTAGATAGTTAAAATCCACATAATCCACAAACTATCTCTTGGAATTCTCTAGCTTAGCATGTAATTTGCAGTTTTGTAATTGTCACTAATCATCAACAGAGATAACTGTTGTTCATTTTGCTAATTTATTGAGAGAGTACTGAGATGCCCAATAATTATGTACATAACAGTTTGTTCATTTCATCTAACTTTATCAGATACGATAGAAGGAATCTGTATTGAATCTCTCTTACATTGTAAATAAATCAATCTATTTACTAATCAAATTAAGCATAAATTTGATTTTTTCCAATTTTACCTTGATGGAACTTTCAATTAGAGTTAATAAATATAAATTTGGAAAGAATGGTCATAAAAAGTAATTATAAATTATAAGAGTAAGTTGTCCGTCATATTCCCTTAATTTGTTAGCCTAAAGAGATATGTGCTTCCCAAATATACAATACACTCTACATATTTTTGCAGACTAGAGTACTCTAAAAACTAAATGCCGCAGGGAGCTCTATAAATGTAGCAGGGTGGCACTTTTACAAAAAAGGAAGTATTTAATAGACACGATAGCCATAGCGCCATTTCATATGGTAGATCCTATGGGTAATACACAAAGAGGAGAAGGGATTTTAATACAAAATCTTTGGCTTCACTGAAACTTTATGCTAACAAACTCTATATAAATAGTCGGACCAATAAAAAAAAATACTAGTAATATGATCAGGGTATCACATTGATTTTTTGCATTATAATGACACGACTATCATGAGCTTACGCCTTTTTTAATTATGATCATATATTCACATACTCCTAGGAATGTTTGCCCTCTTTAGGGAGATTGAACTCTAATCCACATTATGGGTCCGAGAGTTACAGTAAAATTAATGCTATTAATTGTTAAGGTTGTAACATAATCTATCACTAAATTGAGGTAACATGCATTTATGTTTGAGTAGCCGGCTGTAAGAATTTGTGTTGTCGTTTTCATTGTCAAAGCATATTGAACTGGGTTCAGCACTTTCATTTAGATTGTTCGTTTCAATCTCACTCGTATACTTTACATGAAAGTAAATGTGGATATCTTATCAAAAGATATAACTTAAGGAGCATGTATGCTGCTGCAAGCCAAGAGTTGTTTATATCATTCGGCTTTCTTATAAGTATTATATGATAAAATGATCAACGTGTATATGACAATGATTGTTGAGGTTAACAAATGTTAAAAGTCATTATTGCGCATCAGAGCGAAAAGAGTAGAGTATTTGAGAGAAATTAGTACTGGTATGGGACTTTCCAACTATCGCAATTTGTTCCCAAACCTTATTTTTGGAGTTTGACTTTTAGGTTCAGTTGTAGAATGCCTTGTAAAAACTATAGGTATAAAAATTGTGTACCAATGCAGTAATTAGTATCTAAACAAATATCACCTTAAAGAAGGTCGAAGTCAGATTCACTCTAGCTGTGTTAAGGGAGAGTGAGTATAGGAAGTTGGCATAATTTTGGAATTAATTTTATAACCAATACCAGCACACCTAATTTAGCTTTTAAAAAATCGAACTACTATCTCTAAATAGTATCAAAAGTCATTGATTCCTTCAAGTCTACCCCTTCTGTAACTTACACCTCACTCTCAAAGAAATATTTTAATTCACTACAAGGGTAAATGAACCTTTCCTATTAATCTAAGCGCTGTGTACATAAGTATTGCTGGCACCATTTTAGGTATTGCTCGACTACGCTTCCTAATCTGAAGAAAGTCTGATGACGGAATCGATATGGACTCTAGACGGTCCCAAATTTTAATGAAGGAAGCAGAAATGATGGAATATCTGAGAGAAAGCTCTGTTTTGATAATAAATAGGTATTTTTTAAATTAAATTGGTAAGTTAGGTCACGTAAAGGTAGTAATTACAGGAATAAATTACAAAATATATGCTGCCTAGTTCGCTATGATCTGAATTTATTTTGTTTTTTTTTTTCTTTCTCTTTATAATTACTCCTAACAAAGTACCGAGGTAGTTAAACAGGTCTGTAATAAAATAGTTTTTAGAGGTTTCTATTAGATAAAGAGAGCAGATTATTATCAGCCCTCTTGCTAAAGATCCGTTTGACCAATACTTATTAACTTCTTCCTACTAATAATAGTAGCAAACATTATGACGTATTAAAAGATTAGACCATATTTTATATAGCAATTTATTATAATATTTGTGACTGAGTTAATGGACAATTGGGTCGGCACGATATATGCTAACCAAGTACAACATCAATACTATGAGCATGATCATAAAACCGAAATCCATACTTTTTTTTCTTACGAGATGGGGAAATGAGATAGCCTCGAATCATCTCAACACGCGCTAATATCACACTGCTTGGAGAGGTAGTAGAGGTAATCTCGCTTATAAGAACGGCGAAATAGGAGTATAATTAAATAGCGAACTGTAAGTCACTTAATTTGATTCTCACTCAATAAAGGACTAAGGGAATAGAATATTAAAAAAGTTTTTTCGGACATTAAAAATTATTTTATAAAAATATTAAAACAAAAAAAAAAGAAAGAAACATTAGACAATATTCTAACTTTCATTAGAGTGATTAAAAAAGTTCTAAATTCAGGCTCGCTGGCTGATACAAATGAATACCAAATATTAAATGGGCGCTCAGTGATAAATGATTATGATAGAGGAGTGACTTAGCGTCTTTGATTCTGTGGTATATTAACATAAAACATGAGCGATTTTTTAATAGAGTAATATATAGTCTATAGCTTAATTTATATCTATTATAAACTGCAATAATTACATCTATCAACTAAGGACGTTGGAATATAAATTTATAAACTGAGTTCAACATATATAATAGATAAGAGTAGTATGATTTATAAGGATAGGGTGAAAGATCCGGAGGACTTTTTGTTTGGTATATGATGAGAGATGTCGTCGTTAACCTGACTGGTGTGGTGAGCGTAGATGCAATATGTTGTTGGAGTATGATGTTGTCGATTGTAGGCTGGTATAGAGCTATTGAAAGTGTGATGGAACATCTCGGATGTACATTGTAGGATTATATAATATATCTCTTAGTAGATAGTACATGTAAACATGTACCTATATAGTCATATCATAGTGTCTGAAGAGGTTTTTACTTTGAGATATACTGTGCATATATGTTCATATATTTAAGGCCATATTATTGCAGAATATGGATTACGAGCTGGTCTTGACTATATTGAGTTGGTCTACCCATTTTAATGAGAGGATTGATAATGTGTAATTTATGTTTAAGTATTGTTGTTTGATGATACATATAAGTCTATAGTAATTAATGAGATCACACTGGCAGATTCACTATTGATTGAGTCGTGTGATGTAGAGCTAGAGGAGTAGTTTTAAGCATCTTATGTAGCTAGGTTATATCTGATATTTAGCAAGATCTATTATTGTGTGCTAGATGATGAGTGACAGGGACATATATAGCATACTAGAGCATATATAATTCTTTAACGTTAATGGAGTGAAGTGATGCATAATGTAAGCAGCAGTCATGATGAGAGCTGATTCATATCAGAAACGTAGATGCAGTACTAGCTGATGTGAGTAGTAGATATTGTACATACTCGTCGTCAGAATATATATCTCATTGACATAGGACTGAGTAGTATGCATAGATTTCCATATTTTCGGGATTACGACAGCGAGTGATACCGAAAATGATAAGCTATCTATGAGACTATATAGTTCCTTGTAAATATATTTCGAACACTCTATTTTTTTTACTTATTTTAAATATTAAATTAAAAAAATAAAATTATTAGCTATATTATTTTGTATTACACATATAAGTTTGATTTCTATTTTATATTTATATGATATTATAATATAGATTGTAATTATTAGATATATTATGAGACGGTCACTTCAAAGAAGCCCTCGAATTTTTAAATTAAATTATACGAAAAATCAAAATAAAATAGAGATATACTACCGAATTTGTGCTTTACGGGCTCTCGACACTACTGAGGCAGGATCGAGTTCTACTGCCTATTATAAATTACTTTTGGTTTGTTTCACACTCAGACTGCTGCCCTCGCTTGCTAGATGGTGAACAGAATAACAAAATTAACAAGAGCACTGTTTATATCTTGACTGTAGTATGAGTCAGATGCACCTAGAACGAACCAGTGAGAGTAGTCGGTCATTCTTAATAGTCTTGAGCTAACTAACCAGGCTCAGTTGTTTCTCCTACGGCCTACCTGCTTGACATTACACTCTTCACACCTGATTGTGAGAGCTTCAAAGGAAACTTATATACAATTATGGAATTTTAAACCTTAGTAAAGTTGATAGGCATTCAACTTCTGCCTAAAAACTACATCTACTATACAGCATAAATGACTACAAATATTTTTTTATTTGATCTTATACCTGGATCATTACTCCCTCGTGCCAGATATCAATGTGAAACATCTGAAAAAAATTATAAATTGCAATAAAAACTTCAAAATACCTTAAAAACCTAACGTAGAGTCTACCTATGAATATTTTTAAAATTATCATAACGCCTATGTACCAGCCAATTTTCAATTCTAGACCTTGTTTGCACAGTTTTCTAAACTTATTCTAGCTAGTACTGAAGTACTTCATTATTCGTGCGCTCTAGCTCGCAACAATTAGTATTAGAGAACAATTACCAATTGATCAGTTTAAATTTTTTAGCAAGTATTTTGACACACTTAAGCAAAAAGAGGTCATAGAGTCTGAAACCAGCACTACTTTGTATATCCAAGAGGTCGTACTCATTGTCTGGAAGAGGAAAGAAGAGCTGAAGTTACAAATAAAATTATTAGGTCAGACGCTACATAGTTTTAACGTGACGGTGTTACCTTGAAAGCCTGTTACTCTAGGGCGTTTAAGTTGAGTATGCAGTTAAATCAGGAAGCTCTGTCTAATTTTAAAACTATTTAGGGCTAGATTACTCTAACTTATATATAAGAGCAAGGAGCATGTGACTAAATAGGGCTCAGTTAGATGGCTCTACCTAGTGATCTCAATGTATTATTATATTTATTTCGAAGATTTGAGTAATATAAAAAGCGATGTATGTTCATGCAAATTTCTTGTGCAAGTGGATGCCACAAAATATAGGAATAATGAAATCACTAGAGATTGATGGTCAAAAATCTTTCTCTTTGATGCATTGCTTGAGTCAAATTGATGTGGGACATAGGTCATGATATAGGTATTACGGAAATAATAACATCTAATATTATTCCTATGAAATATAGTTTAGGATGTTAGGAAGTATGGTTGTCTGGATGTTAGGGTAGAAAGTTGATTACCTTTCTTAAGTATTATGATGTGTTGTAAATATGAAAACTTTCACACCGATATTATTTTAGGCACTTAGTGAGATTTCAAATATGCTATTACTTAGCATGTATTGATAGATTTGTCTTTATAGAGCAGTCTGTGTTCATGAGGCCTTTACTCGAGAGGAAAGTCAATACTTGTCTTCGAGGATACAGATGCTAACCAATATTTATTCATTCTGATATATTTAGTATCATCTCAAATCTCTTATAAAGAGCTTATCTAAATTAGATAATTCATTAATAATTAGGACATGTTAAGTCACGAAATTAAAGTTAAAGGGCGATAGTATTTCCTCTCTCTTTTCTTTACTGTATGTGTCAGTTATTATATTGTCATAAAATATAGGTTATTATCTTTTATAGCAGTGAGGTTAAGATGCGGAGAGCATTCTCAAATAAGTTCCTGATAAAATCTCGAACTATTTGTATTTTGTATATGAAACCCTCAAATCAGTAGAGGAGGGATTTTCAATTATTTCAATTCTTGATTTTTTTGTATACGGGGTCGCTAAAAATGGCCGGGGTTAGCCGGGGCCGGGGCAGGGGCCGGGGCCCCGGTCGGTTCCTACTTAGCATGCACAGCATGCTTTGAATGAAAATAATGAATTTTTTTTTTGATATAATGGTCAGCATACTGTGGTTTGAGAGTGAAGATGTCAATAATAATACAATTCGTTCTTCTACACGTCTTCTATTAACAAACAAATTCAAATTTATATTTAATTTGCATTCTCGAGCAATCAACGTGTATAATAATTTTGCTAGTCAATATGAGGCTTGCGGTAACTCAACCGCCTGCCTTCTGAGAAGAACGGCGAAAACGCTGTGAAAGCCTGCGAAAACTTAACAGCGAGCAATTGCAGGGAGAAGGGTCTTTCTTTGAAATTCGTTCATTGTCTCGTGATTCTAATTAATTTGGAAAGAAAAATGTCTAAACATTTGATTTTTCCCCCAACTACTTAAACTTAAATTCATGTTAAATCATTTATTTGAATGTTATGAAAGTGATTGTTAATTTTCAATTATTAATTAAAATTCTCTAAGTGGTAACCTTATATACTTAAAATAAGCACAACATTGAATTTAAAATAAGTATAGGTTGCATCATGAATGTTATAGAACAATTTTACATTAAATTGTCTAAGAATTTGCAATTTAAGTGTTAAAAACACTGATACACAGTGGCGGCTCGTGTAAACTTGGCATGGAGGGGCTGCAAGTTGTATTATATATATATATATATATATATATTATATTTTATACTATTATATATATATATTATATATATATTAAGGTATATATATACATAATATATATATATAATAGGTAGAGTAGTTATATATAAATATATATAATATATAATATCACATATTCTATATATACTATATCACATATAGTTATACATATATATATATATTATTATATCTATTATAGTATATATTTAATATATATATATATATTATATATAATATAATAGTATATCTATATAATATTATATTAAATTATCTATACTATAATATATATATATATATATATATATATATATATGTATAGTCAGAGTCCCGAATAGATGACTACTTGTATCTAAAAAACTAGAATAGCTACCAAAAAACTGAAAACATTTTTGAGATTCAGCGAACGGAAAAGGAAAAGTTTCATATTATTAACACCTTAAGATATATATATATATAATATATATACGTATATATATCATAGGTAGATCTAGATATAATATATATATATAATATTATATATATATATATAATCATCTTAGCCTCCTGGCACTATCGGACGCGAGCTGTTTGTAAACTCGAAGAACTTGTGTAAATCAGATTTGTGTACGAAATCGCCAATAGGGAATGGGAGCCTACCGCCTTCTTTGAAGGTTCAGAGCAAAAGCAGAAATAGAACTTTATTCCTTAAAGTTAACTAACAAATTTTAAAATACAAGAAAATTAACAATTGTTTCCTGGGCTCACAATTGTCAATCATAAACACACATGCACATCAATCTCAGCATTCAGATAAATGTATTATTTTTTCTGTAAATAAATAATTTATTTTCATAATACAATATTAAATTTTCAAACCCAAAAAAAAAAAAAAAAAAAAAAAAAAAAAAACACATCCACTCCCTCTGTAGCCTAATAATAAACTGATTTTTATTTGTCTTTAATATATGTCTTTTATATGTACAGAAGGACATTAAAGGACCAACTAGCGAACTTTCCCTCAAATTTTGAAATGCAATTTGATGGCCAAATCTCTGTGATGTTGCTTAAAATTTAAAAAAAGCTCAAACTGGCAACTTGCCCTAAAAACATACTATAGGAATTTGGTATTCTTTTTTTCTTGTTAAGTTGCCATATTTGTCTTACTTTAAAGAACTAATAAAGTTAAAGTTGGTCTTTTTTAGGGCTGCAATATAGGAGCCCCAATTTTATACTATTGGATTATGGATAAAAAAAAAAAAAAAAAAATATCGTACATAAAATTTGGTGTTGTAATATTCCATCCTTTCATACTTATTTTCTTTGTTAATTACTCTTCTTTATGTATTTACTGTTTGAACAAATTCTTTTCAACTTTTATTTGACAAAATTTTATATTTTCATCAACATCCTATGCTTGGCATTTTTAATTTGGAGGGGCTCCAGCCCCGGAGCCCATAAAGACGACCCGCCACTGCTGATTAGGGATACTAAAGTATAATAAATAATATAATATATATATAATATATATATTAGTATATATATATATATATATATTATATTAGCTATATAATATTTTTAATTTATTATATATATAGTTAATAAATATTATTAATATATATATATATATATATATGATATATAACTTGGTATCTAAGTGCAATGTTATTAACATTGAAGATACCGATATCTTCTATGATCAAAATTTCCAATACTAAACTAATTAAAAAGAGGGTTCGGAGTCATCGACCATAGGGAGTCCACCTTTGAAATTATAAGGTGAAAGGGGTTGTCTGCGCCCCTCAGACCGATATATATATATATATAGGTATATATTACCCATCCTTATATGCTATAAGGATGGCTAATAGAAAATAATTGTATAATTATTTAATCATTATTTAACCTCTTATGTATAATAAGAATAAAACTCTAAAAAATCACATTTTCTAACCTGTATTCCCTGTCCATAATTTTATCACAAGTTTAAATAAAAATAACCAAAAGGGGTTATTGCCAAGGTAATTATTAAGTTTCACCCTGTTTATAAATTTGTTCCCATCTTTAAGAATTTTAACTGCTTATTAATCTTATAGGGGGGTGTCTATTGTGTTTATGGGATAGATTTATTATAACTTTTCGCATGCTCAAACATTTTCGTCAGAATTCGCCCCTGATATAATATAGATATAATAATATATATATAGTATTCGTTAGTTATATATATATATATTATATATATATATATATATATATATATCATATAGTATATATATACTATATATATATAATATAGTATATATTATAGTATATATATATAATATATACATAAGTACTGAACGTCTATATTCAAATTTCTATGCAGGAGAAGGGAACATTAAATTTACATGTTAAAAATAATTTGCGACATAAAATTAAAAGGGAAACTATAGAAAATTTAATATATATAGAAACGAAATTTAAACAGGTAAATTTATAACATTAAGATGTTGCAACATGAAAAAAAAGTCTAAACGTTGGATTGTCAGAATTCTTTTATTGTTCGGACATAAATCATAAAACAAATCTCTTTATTGATTGAGATTTTAATAGTAATGTCAAGTTTTCTATTGGTGAAATTTGAGATCTAATTTGTATTGGTCAAGAATTTAATAGTAATCTATTAAGCTGAAGCTAAGTTATATGATTAATTTATTTTTTATATCATGATTATTAATTATATTATATAGGGTATATAGTAGTATATATTATATAGGTATATATATAATATATATATATATATGAGAGTATGATATATTATAAATATATATATAAGTACAATATATATATATACTATATTATTATATATATACTATATAATATATACGTATATATATGGTCGTAGCAGATTTCATCTCTAAGGGGGCAAAGAATGGTGATTATATATCAGGTTATTAAGTATATTATATCTATATATATCATATATTATAGGTATATATATATACTAATATATATATATATAATATATAATATATATATAATATATATATATATATATAATATAATATATACTTTATATATATATACCTATATATATTACGTATTTGAGTTAATATTTATATATATATATTATAATATATATAATAGGTAATGGAGTATATATTATATACGGGCATTTAATGAGGTGAGTAGGGATATAGTATATAATATATGTGGTTGTTGTGTGTGTGATGTGCGTGTGTGGTGTGTGTGTGAAAGGATTTGAACTTAGGGGCTGTGCAATTATTTGTCAGCAAGTTTTTTGCAGTGGTCTTTAAGACAGGACTATCAAAATTCTTGGGACATGATCAGAGCACTGCAAGTATATTTTGTTTGAATAATGCTAGCCACTGATTAGTAAAGCAAGATATGGTTGGTTCTGTTTAGGAAGAAGGTAATAATGGAACAACTATTACTTGTTGCCCGAACATATAAATAGAAAAGCGTGTTTTTTTCTTAGTTGATTATTGCCTTCCTTGTAATTTTTCTATACCCTTCAACGATTTATTTATCATTCTTTCGTAATGGAATATGCAATGCTAAATGATATTTTGATCCAACGGTTGTCATAAAGTTTAAGTAGTGGCATGGATTTTTCTTCTTCAGGTGGAGTCCTCTAATAAAAGTTTGTCTTTTATTGCATGTATTTTGAATTTCTGGAAGAAGTGTTTAGGTCTTAATGACCAAGATTCAAGCCGATGGCTACACAGTGAGGGAAAGCTAATAATCTTTTTTCATTATTCTCCCGCAGTTTCTTTGAACTCCCATGGTCTTTCCCTTCCATGCTGCGCAGGGTCCGTCGTACCCCTGACAAGCATAGACTCGGATTCCAACTTCTTTTCTAAAAAACATTCATCGTTTTGCAATGGATCTCTACTAACTATCCATTCCCTCTAAGAACTTCAAACCCAGAAATTCTTCTCGAACGGTCATTTTTTCCAGCATCGACACAAACTTAATCCTATTATGATAATGTTCATTGCCTAACAAATCTCGCAGGTTTCTATCTGCCATTGTAGACATCCCAATTTTTTTTGCACCCCGGACCCACGAGCAGGGCGTTTTCTCTATTATATTCCATACAAATTAATAAGTTCATTTTGAATCATCGGAGACGTCCAGACGGCATTCTTCTCTCCTTGAATATGTTACTTCAATTCCACATTACCACTTTCTATTCTAGATATAGAATTAAGTTTAATCAGGTCTTCAAAAATTCCCTTATGCAGGCCTATACCTCTTATAAGTCATTGGTTTCGCAGAAAATTATGGTCTTCTAAATTACTTTAAAATTAAAATGTCTTTTATTTTTCTGCAGATTGGGTGGTAGCAGCTTGGCAGCCGGAAAATGCTATCGACATACCTGAGAGTTTCTTAGTAGGAGAATACTGTCAAGAAGAAGCTAGTTTAACTTCAAGCCAATATGAAAACGAAAAACATTAAAACTTAGAAAAAATTTTACAATACGTTAATAATTAAATTAATTTACTACTTCCTTATCTATCGATTGATGTATTTTTTCAGTTTTCTACTAATAAACCCTTAAACAACGTCGTCTGGCAAACATATATTAATGTGTTTATTTTTTTTTAATTTCGCGAACATTCTAGGTGGCAAGTGCCCCCCTGCCCTCCCCTGTATACGCCCATATATATATATAAAAAGAATAATATATATGTATATATATTATATAATATATATATATATATATATATATACTATATATATATATAATATATATATATATATTATATATGGGTATATTATATTTATGTTTAT
>JABUQX010027044.1:35000-42500 GCA_015478945.1 Trachelipus rathkii
GGCTTCTTGTATAATAGCTATGTGGATATTGTGTTTTTTCAGGAAATGATTAAGTTCTATGGATTTGTTGGTTAGGCCGTTAATATTGAATTGTAGTATGTTGAGTGTTTGGGGATTAGGTTTGGTCGGAAGGGGGTTTTGGTTGGTGGTGTGGGGGCTACAGGTAGTACAAGTGTAGCCCATACTGTTTCTGGGGAGGGTTCGGAATGGTGAGCAGGACAGGTGTACCCATCCCAGGCAACTAACACACTGGATGCTATTTAGCCCAACTTGTTTTTGGCAGATAGGGCAGTAATATTTAGGGGGTCCCGGGTTGCTCTCGACATCTCCTGACCGTAGGAGTAGTAGTCTCCCTACAATGAGAGTAAAGATAGACAGAAAAGGCAGATTTGAGACATAGATAGGTAAGTAGTAGGAGGACGATAGTAAAGTAGCGTAAAATATGACCTGTGTGCCCGGCCCAAGCCTGTCTCTTTTGGGAGTGACCCCTCCTCTATAATATATATATATATATATATATAATATATATATATATATATATATATATATATATATATATATTTTTTATATAATAAATATATTATATATATATAAAAAATATATATATGGCAAATGTAATTTTGCTATCAACTAATTTTAGATATTTAAAACTTTATAAATTAATGTTATAGAATTTTCTTATATTTTATCTTTGCTAAAGAAAAGTTAATTACCTTTTATTTATTTAACTACTGATAAATTATAGCAATATTTAAAAAATCTTACAATAAATGAACAATTTTGTCATTTTTTGTTTAAAAAAAAATTCCTTTTTAATTTACTAAAAGTAAGATCTTGAAGCAAAATTATCATTATTATTTGTAGTCAAAGCATGACTCTTAAATTGTAGTGCAAAAACATTAACATTTCTCCCGTTTCTAAGTGCATCCGATTTTTTTGGGAGAATAAATTGATCCTCCAATTCTGAAGAGTCTTTCTTTCCACGGAAAAGGGGGGGCGAGCTTAAATATTTTCTTTGTAAGGACACAAATGCTGAAAGGTACCGTTTTTATTCGATGACGGCACCATTGTACAGGAACTTTTCTGATTTTTAATAGGTTTTCGTATTTTTATATTGGCAGATCTAATTTTATAAACATTTCAATCTTTTCAGTAAAATGGTGTCTTCTCCTTAGGAAAATGAGTTTCTTTGCTGTTTTTAAGGTCTTTTCCCTTTAAATTCCGAAAAACAGCTTTCACTTTCAAAACTGAAGTTAAACTATTATCTTCAGTATCACTTTTTCGCCTTTCTGTTGATAAATGAGAAGAATCTGAAATTGGTTTAAAGTAGTGGAAACTGTTTTCCTTTCCTTTATAACATATATCTTCGCACATCCTTGCTTAAAATATCTTCCACTTTTTTATTGTTATATTCATCCCTCAAGGAATGTAGTTTTAAAGCGTGGATCAAGATAGGTAGCAAGCACAAGATTTTTAGTTAAGTAAATGCTGAATCTATTTTACTGAAATTTTTTCATGATGATACTGTAGAACCAAGTTCCTCAAATAGTCCCTTTTTTATAATCTTTTAAAAAAACTGCAATATCACTTTCATATATTTGGGATTATTGCCGATGCCATTTATTCCTTGTGGCTCAATAAAATTTGTACAATCAACAAAATTTTTAAGTATTTTTTAGCAATTTTTCAAGAAATTTTCGTGTTTCTAAGCTGCAGGTTTGAATGATCACTGCAATATGAAATGAGAGCCGTCTTTTGTTAAAAATTTTTTCAATGCATATGATACTGGCTATTAAATCTGGTTTGTACATCCTAAATAAATCTGTGCTGTGGTAAATTAAATCTAGTTTGATATTCTTCATACTTGGCAATAGCTTGAGGAGAGTGATTAAAAATTATCTACGATTTTGTTTTGCATATGGATATATTTTTTTCATCGTCTCTTTGTTCAAAATATGGATGCATTGAAGAACTAGTGTAAAGAGTGTAAAAAGCAGGGGTTTTTAAATTTTTCCCTTGGAAAAAAAAAAAAATTCCCCCCCTGCTTGTGTAACTCCTGCACGCCATATTGGTGCGTTTATCCTTACTATACATGAATTTTATTAGCAGGAATATTGAATTCTTTCATAACATTTTGAAGACAATCTTTATATTAGATGCTGTGTGAGATACGTGAGAAGGTGAAACTCGAAGGATAGCATTTATATTCAATAGCTCCAATTATTACAAGCCTACAAGGCAAATATTTCACTGCTCACTTACGAGTTCACGGGTATATAATTATCAAAACATATTACATAACATGGCTAACGAAACATTGCCAAATGTCTGCCTTACCATGACTGTCTGAAAATCTTAACATGATATCTTAGGCTCTACGTAAAGATGCGCCGCTCAATCCAGTTTTTTTTAATTAAATAGAATTAAGGAAGAACTGAAATTAAAAATCAATACTGCAGAATCGAAAATATGTCTTTGAAATATCATAAGATGGAAAAAAATTATTTCAGATTTGTATACAAAGAAATCGTCAAAGAATCGGTACAAATGTTGCGATCCAGATCGATTCCGATTCCTGAAAAACAGCCGATTCCTCCGATTCCGATGCCGATTTATAAATGGAAATCACTCTTTATATATATATATATATTATATAATATATATATATTATTATATATTATAATTATATATATATATATATATATATATTATATAATATATAATATATATTATATGTTATATATTATATATATTATATATTTATTATATATATTATATATATATATATATCTAATATATATATATATATATATTATCAATATATATATATATATATATATATATATATATATATATCTAAAAATATATATATATAAAAATATATATATATATATTATATATTATATATATATATATATATATATATATATTATATATATATATATATAATATATATATATAATATATTATTATATATATATATATATATATGTATATATATCTATATATATATATATTATATACCAGAGTTTACTCCTACACTAGGGCTTCTCGGGCTTGGAACGAGTTATTATTAGTGATGGGACGATTAATCGTCATCGGCAAAATCGGCATATATTTCCTCAATCGTCATCGTCAAATTCTGCCGAATATTTTGCCGATTAAGTGAGGAAATATTGCACCAGAAACTGGAGAAAGATTGTTTCTGACTCATAATTTAAGAGCTCTAAATTTAAAGTACTAGATTTGTGTCAGTCCATGTTCTCGCATATTTAAAATTTTTTAAAATCAATGTTTTGAAGATACTTACTATATATTATAATTACATAAAATATCAAGTTGAAATATAAGGAGCACGATTTATTTTAACATTAAATAAATCGTTATTACTAATAAAGGGAAATTATTTATTATTTATTATTTATTATTTATTATTTATTATTTATTATTTATTATTTATTATTTATTATTTATTATTTATTATTTATTATTTATTATATATTTAATATTTAATATTTAATATTTAATATTTAAATATTAATATTATATTTAATATTTATATTTAATATTTATTATTTATTATTTATTACTTTCAACTTTTATTTATTATTTATTAATTTATTAATTTATTATTTATTATTAATTATTATTATTAATTATTAATTATTATTATTATTATTATTATTAATTATTAATTATTAATTATTATTATTAATTATTAATTATTATTATTAATTATTATTATTAATTATTATTAATTATTATTATTTATTATTATTTATTATTATTTATTATTATTTATTATTATTATTTATTATTATTATTTATTATTATTATTTATTATTATTATTTATTATTATTTATTATTATTTATTATTATTTATTATTTTTATTGTTATTATTTATTATTATTATATTATTATTTATTTTTATTATTTCCTTATTAATTTTATTATTTTTATTTTTTATATATTATTTTATTATTTATTATTTATTATTTATTATTTATTATTTATTATTTATTATTTATTATTTATTATTTATTATTTATTATTTATTATTACCCACCTTCTCTCCCGAAGACTTGGGGTAAGGAGCGTAACATGTTCAGGAAATAGAAAAGTAGTAGAAGAGTATGACACAGGTCGAAAAGAAAGCCCAGCCTTACCGCCCCGTCCCGTCCCCTTTATACCTTTTAATGAGAACTCGTCGCAGTCAGAAAATCCACCTAGAGCTTTCACGAACCCGGACGGACCCTGCACTATGGCTCTTCCGTCAATGTGAGGTTCATCCCTTAACCCAGGTGGGCCACAACCATAATCTTTCACAAAACCCCGACATTCACTTCTATTATGCACCTTTCTTCTCGTCTCTGCCAAATTCACATTTCCCTCCTCCAGGCATTCCTTTCTTGACTCAATCCACTTTTTCCTTGGTCTCCCAACCGGTCGATTCCTACCACACCCACCACTATGCATTTCTTCTCACATTTATGCCTTTCTTCACACCACACAACTCTCTAATACGTTCATTTCTCATTTTATCAATTCTTCTCACACCTAACTCTCCCCTAAGATTGTCCATCTGAAGACATTGTACTTTAGACCTATACCTCTTATTCCAGACCAAAGTCTCACTACTATAAATTGCCACAAGTAACAACATACCCTCACGTAAGATCTAAGCGCAAAACAAACTTAATCCCTTACATCCAGCTCACGATTTAATGTAGCCAGACACGCTTCCTGCCATTCACAACTTTCCTGACACTCTCCATCATCCGTTCCCTTTTCATCCAACATATATCCTAAATATTTAAACTCAGACACTTGTTCCAGCTGCTCACCATCTAACACAACTTCACACCGAGGACTGTCCTCACTCAAAACCATAACCTTACTCTTATCTACATTTATCTTATCAAACCCCTCCTTTTACACACCTTGCAAATCTCTCTACCAATCCTCTCAAACTCTCTCAGATTCGTCCCACAAAAATCATCCGCATAAAATAGGTAGGGCACCCTCCACTCTCTTCCATTCTCCATCATTCTAGCACCATCCTCTGCCAACCCCACCTCTAATTCTTTCATAACACCATCCATATACTAATTGAATAACCAAGGAGACATAACACATCCCTGCCTCACTTCGCCATTAATATTAAATCAATCACTTTCAACTCATTTATTCTTACACACGCTTCACTATCGTCATACATACTTTTGATTCCATTTAGAAGCTTACCACCAACACCATATATCACTAACACCTGCCATAGAGCTTTCCAATTAATCCTATCATACGCCTGTTGCAAATCCATAAAACCTAAATACAATTTATTCTTCTTCTCCCACATTTTCTTAATCATTTGTTTGAATGTAAAGATTTGATCCACATATCTTCTATCACTTCTGTCACATCACCTTGTTCTTCACCAATCAGTTCTTCAGTCACTGGTCGCACACTTTCTACCAAAATACCAGCATATATTTCCCTGCAACACTCAATAAACTAATTCCCCTATAATTCCTACAGTTCCCCTTATTTACCTTATATAGGGTACTATTACTGCTCTCCCCTCCAATCCTCGGAACTATACCATCTATAAACGTTTTGTTACACAACTTCCCTATTCACTCAATCACCATCTCGCCTCCGTTCTTGATCATTTCACCAGTAATTTTATTTATACCTGCAGATTTACCATTTTTCAACTTTCTCACTCTACCAATTACCTTCTCCTTACTAATGATCTCATTCCCAAAATACCAATTACTTTTAGCACCATCAAACCCACACACATTCACAATCGCCTTTTCATTACTGCCAATGTTATGTAGATCTTTCGAATTGTTCCTCCACACTCCTCACATCATTTATCAGTTACGACAGCAACCTTCTCTATACTTATCTTAGGCAGATTCCCCTTATTCTCATCATTCTAACCTTTCGCGCTTCCTCCAGAAGAAGCTTCCTATTACCCTGTAAAGTACCGATTAATCCTCTTCAAACTGTTATGTTACTCTCTTTTTTCGCTCATATATATATATATATATATAATATATATATATTATATATATATAATATATATATATATATATATATATTATAATTATATATATAATATATATATTATATATATAGTATATATATATATATAATATATATATATATATATATATATATATATATATATATATATATATATATATATATATATATATATATATATATATTATATATATATATATATATATTATATTATATAAATATAATATATTATATATATATTATATATATATATATATATATATATATATATATATATATATATATATATATATATATAATATTTTTTTTTATATATATATGTATAACATTCAGGTTTAGAGTAATCCTGTCTGATTTCGATTATTTTTTCCGATAATCGTAAGATCGGATATTTGTGTTAACCATATATATAAATATATTTTGTTCGGAAACGTAAGAAAAACTTTGGCTTCGGCTACATTTACATAAAATATTTTTAAAAAATGAAATATTTTGTTATAATTACGCATATATTAACTTTAAAGTTTTATTGAAACTAAAGAGTAACTTAAATATGCTTGGTTGTAAAACGTAAATTTTTCATTTGTTCGTAAAAGTAATTTGGCCAAAAAAATTTGAATTTTGCCACATTTACATAAAATTTTAAAAAAATAAAATTTTTATTTTTAATAATTACGTATATATTTCCTTTTCTCTTTTTTTTTAACTAAACGAAAACCATAGGGTAAATCGTAAATGCACGGCAGCTTGGCGTACATGCATGGCAAACCGTTCGCTGAAGCGCTCTTCTAATGCGCGCTGCACGCGAGAGGTACAGTACGGTTCTTATATGGCAACACTCGCGCGGACCGCGCATTAGAAGCTAGCGTGTCAGCGAGCGGTCTGCCATGCATATGTACGCCAGCCTGCCGTGCATTCAGCCTATGGTACTCATTTACGATAAAAAGTATATTTTATATTATATATATATATATAATATAATATATATATATATATAAACGAGTAAATAATATATATATATATATATATATATATATATATAAAACATTGCATTCAATTATTTTTTCTTATATTTGTGTAAATGTTCATTTTAATATCGATTGCATGAATTCGAACACATTCTTTAATTGAAAAGACATAAAAAAAAAAAAAATTGGGAAAAAAAAAAAAAAATTATTTTAAAAAATCGATTATCTTTTCTAAAATATCGATATCTGATAGGGTTACCCTAAACGCTGCTATTACCTTCTTCTCTCTCTCTCTTCTCTTCTGCTCTCTCTATATATATATATATATATATATATATATATATATATATATATATATATAGAATACAGATATATAGAATATACATATATATATACTATATATATATATATATATATATATATATATATATATATATATAATACTATTGTATTGTTTTTATTGGGTAATAACTAATTGC
>JABUQX010027045.1:0-2500 GCA_015478945.1 Trachelipus rathkii
CATTGTACTTCTGATTCAGATCAATTGGGTGTTTAACCGTTTTCCGCATTATCGTGAAACGCTTTCGCATATTTTCGTGCCACTTCATATATATATATATATATAAATAAATAAATATATCAGAAAGCGTATGCACTGAGGTTACTAAATGCTTACCTCTTACACCCTAATGCAACAACTGATGATGTATTTTTAAGAAATATATTTTTTATAATTATCAATTTAATCTAATTTATTTATATAACGTTAGATTATAAATTAAATTTCATTCTTGCTTAATTTGACAGCATTTCAAAAAATATTCCCTTCTAATCTGATCACAACTGATAATATATCATTTCTTAAGTTGGTATAAATCCCAGTTCTTCACTATATAAAAATGAAATAAATATGAGCTAAGGCATTCCTGTCCACCTACATTCTGAAATGACTCCAATATTGCTCGGTCGCTTTTTGTATCGAAAATTGCAGTTGTTTTCCCAAAAATTTCATAATAAATGGAGATATATATATATATATATATATATATAATAATAATATATATATATATATATATATATATATATATATATATATATATATATATATATATATATATATATATATATATATATATATATAATGGAATACCAAAGAATAATCGATATATATATATATATATATATATATATATATATATATATATATATATATATATATATATATATATACTAATAATAATAATAATATTCTTATATATAATATGTATATATGTATATATGTAATATATATATATGTAATAATATATATATAAAATATATAACTATGTATATATATATATATATATATATATATATATATATATTTATTTATATATGCATTTATATATATATATATATATATATATATATACTATATATATATATATATATATATATATATATATATATATATATATATATTTTCTATAATATATATATATAACTCTTATATATATCGATATTAATATTTCCTCGATATTTATTGTTATATCGACATATCGATATTGCAACAGTATAATGTTTTATTTGCTATCTTATGTTTAAATGCAGTACTTTCTTCTTCTTTTTATTTTGAAAATTTTCCCTTTTAGTGGAAGAGTTTGTTATAAAAATGATCGTGGGAAAGACATGTCCATAATGTCATCCCGTTCTTTAATTTTACTTTATTTTTTTACATACCAACACAGCCATAAAGGCAATGCACTCCTTTCTAACTACCATCACTGCAGGGGCTTTCTAGATGTTTGAGAAAGACTTTGCCCAGTTACTCCCAGCAGTCCTCTACTATCAGGATCACTATAACGTCATCGATTTCCATATTTTTCTTATTCCTATTTAAGTCTTTGATATTTTAATTCTTTTCCTTTCATAAGCCACTAAGCTGTTGTCCTGTTGAACTCCACCTTTATTGTGTAAAATGTCTTGCTTTATAACATCTTTGCCTAATCAGGTCTATAAAAATAACACTATAATCTAAAATTAATCATAAAACAATTTATTCTTACTAAAATGGTTGCAGAATTTTTCTTAGCTGCTATTATTATTATTATTATTATTATTATTATTATTAATGTGTGTGTGTATTATTATTATTATTTATTATTATTATTATTGTGTTATTATTATTATTATTAATCTATTATTATTATTATTATTATTATTATTATTATTATTATTATTATTATTATTTATTATTAAGTCGAAGAAATTATGATCACTAGGCCTTCCAGATTTTTAAAAATTAAGTTGTTGTTCCTTAGATAAAAATGAGATAGACTTATGGGATGATTTTTAGTGAAACTATGGTTTCTAATGTTGAATGTTGGTGGGGATGTAAAATAAGTATCGGTTCTAACCAAGCAACCTATATGTTCATCACGGCTCTGACGGAGGAGTTGGCGCAGTTACTCTTGCATGGGCACGTTCTTGCAAACGCCATACGGCAAGTTGCCAGACTGAAAGGCGCAGGGCATGCAGATGGAATTAATCAGATAAGTAGGCGCCTGAAGGAAGTTGTGGATAAAGATAAAATTAAATAGAGGATAACACTTTTTGTACGAAGCTTTGGATATGTCATTTAATTTTGTATTATTGATAAGTTCTTAAGGAAGTTTAATTAGAGGGTTGTTTTGGTACCGACGGGTAAGATATATCAAAAGTAAGTACAGCTCAATAACCTTCACTTCCACTTTCAGTTAATCTAATTCTTTCACCTTCTCCGATGCTATAGTTCTCCTCCTTACTGCAGCCATTTTCTTCTCTATCCGCAATTCAGTGTTCTCTTAACTTCCTCTTAAATATTTTCCTTACTTGACCTAAGAAAAATACTACCATCTGTACTTCAATTTCTAACTAATGACCCGAGATCTCCTTAGCACCTCCAAACTCAAATATTTACACCTATCTAGGTAAAAGAAGTTCAATTATTTTCATAAAATAAACTCAAAAACAATGTGGTTCTCATTAGAATATTGAAAAAT
>JABUQX010027045.1:10000-12500 GCA_015478945.1 Trachelipus rathkii
GATTAGAGAGTTAGAAGGTGATATTCAACAGATTACATGATAAGCACGTAGGAGATGGACGTTGGCAAAGTCCTTCAAACAGCAACTTTTTTTACCACACAAACAAACCTTAAAACGCTTAAGCACAAACCTTCAAACGGACAAAATTAGAGATAAATTAATAATAAAATTATTAATTTATTTTGCACTGGGAAAGAAATTTAAATTTTTTGTCTATTGAATTAGATTTGACAATAAATTATTATACTAAATTGTGTGGCTGAGCACAATTTTCTGTTTGCCCTATGAGGTTCTGATTTTGCTCAACACCCTCCTCCAACATGTATTCATAAAAAATTGTTACTTTAATGAATAAAAACTTTTGCAGTTACCCATGTAAAACTAGTTTACTATAGTGTTTATTTTTATTGTTTATAGCACTTTGCATTATGGCGAGGTTTTTATATGTGCAATCCTGAAATGTTTTTAATTGTATCATTTATAATCTATTTTAATATTAGTAAAGTAATCTATAAATTTTATAATATCTAGAATTTTCTCGAGCTCTCCTTTTTCCTGTAGAATATTCTAGAGCGACAACTAAAATTTATAAACGCGACTCTCTCTCGGAGTTAATCAGTCAGAATTTCAATGGTCGGTCAGTCACTCAGTTGAGTTAGTTAAGTTTGAACATATAATTTGATTAGTATAGATTGTAGACATACACTTTTGCTTCAGTAATTATTTTTGATTTAATTAGACGTAATTATTTTGTATCTACTTATTCGTATTTTAGATTAATTTCATAAATTGTAAGCACCTTTTTCATAATAAGTACTTATTTAAGCCAATTTTTGTGTTTGTATTTCAGATTTTCTTAATTTTTTCTTTTAGAATTAAAGGCTTTATAAACGTTTACAAATTGGCTGAACAATGAAGCAATATGTCATCAAGCACTAGAAAGTTCAAATGCAAAAACAACCCTGATTCCTTCTGCTATATATGTGGAAATTTTACACTTCCACATCAACGAGCAAATATAACTGACTTCGTAAAAAGAGCTTACTTAGCCTATTTTGGCATAAAACTGGGGGACCAAGATAAATCGTGGGCTCCACATAAAGCCTGCACTATATGCATTGAAAGACTGCGACATTGGACGAAAGGTTCAGATTCAAAAATACCATTTGGAGTTCCGATGGTAAGTTTATGATTTCATAAAACTACGTAATTTAATCACTAGTATACTGTAACTTACCTAAATGTTATTGTAACTTAGGTATAAGAAATTACAGAAAATTTATCAAATAAAATATTAAAAAGTTAAAATATAGAAATGTTAAATCTTTAGGTGATAAATTTTGAAAATCATTAAAACAAGTCTCTCGTCGCTTTTGTTAACGCTTTACAATTTTTTTCCATATCAGGTGTGGCGAGAGTCTACTAACCACGAGACCGATTGCTACTTTTGCTTTGTCAAGACTTCGGGCTTCACCAAGAAAAATAAACATTGTATCGAGTACCCAAATTTCGACACCGCGATACGACCAGTGCTACATTCAAATGAGATTCCCATTCCAAAATATAAGGGTTTGTCAACTTAGACTTAGATGAAGATGCTCCGAGGAGTCATGCACCATTTGACCAACTAGCAAGTCTCAAAAGATCCGCAAAAGTTTAACTCAGGCCGAGTTGAACGATCTTGTAAGGTGTCTTAATTTGTTAAAAAGGCTACGGAAGTTTTAACTTCAAGACTTAAAGAAAAAAATGTGCTTACTTTAAACACATGCATTTCATTTTACAGAAAAGAGAAGAAGCTTCTTAAATATTTTAGAGCAGAAGTAGTTTAATATAATTGCTGCAAAATACCTGATTTGTTAAAGGAGATGGGGTTGGAGTCTACTACAATCTAGCAAATGATTGGCACTTGTTAGACAGTTCCGAAATAAAGTCTTGGGTATGTATTGTTTGCGCCAATGAAAATCAGAAACTGCTCGATACCGATTGAGCAATCAACAGGAAATTAAAAAAAAATGAAAAATAGAAAAGTTTTAATCTTATCAAATATAGGGATTTCGAATGGATCATATGTGTTGTTTATTTAAAATTGGCTAATTTTCTGCTAAGAAAGCAAGGACTATACCAACTATTCCCTGCCTCCCCGCTACTTATAGGACAGCAGACCCCAGGAAAAGAACATTATTTCTTACAAATCTGGCAAACACGAACATCTTTTAATGTAAAAATGTAATTAATCTACTAGTGAGCAGATATAAAATTATATTTCTTCTCTGCATATTAAATAAAACCTTATAAAATATATAAAGTTTTAGATACAGGCAGCAGGTGTTTAAATTCATAATTTCTAAAATTACCAAGGTTTAAGTTATCAGAAAATCTTTGAAGGCTTGGAATTTCGACCGCCCACAGAAATAGAACATTAATTAAAACACTAAATTTTCCTAATGTAATGAGTGAACAGAAAAAAATGGTTGACTCTCATTCGTGGACTAGGTAAAAA
>JABUQX010027045.1:17500-20000 GCA_015478945.1 Trachelipus rathkii
TTGAATGAACAAGGTCAGGTTTGATGAATCAGGGGAAATAAAACAAAACGTTTAAAAACAACGTTTATTATACTTAAATTAAGGGGAGGATAATCTAAATGTCGATTTCTATTTCTGAGTATCTGTTATCCATCAGTTTGGTCTAGACCCAAACCTAAGATCGTAAGTTGAAGTCGTAAGGTCAGTTCAATTCAATTCCATTCAAATTCAGTTCAAGAGAGATATATTTACAACAAGGAACAAGAACTGATATGTGTGTGTGTAGTAAAGGATGCAAATATTAAAGATCACTCAACTTTTGTGGTCTGATGAAACAGCACTCCCAGTGCTGAATTGAATAGTCTGCTGGAGGTTGTATAAGATTCAAGTTGTGATGGAGACGTAATTAAACGCCCAGCTGGAAAACGAGCATTAAATGCACCAGCATCAAAATAGGCAAGATGCCCCGGCACCAAAATGGACAATGTGCCCCTGCACTAAAACGCAGACGATAAGTCCCAGCACTAGAATGGAGGCGATAGCCCCAGTACTAGAATGGAGACGATAGCCCCAGTACTAGAACCTGATAAAATAAAATAGGCATACTGTAAAAATTTGTGCTCCATGACAGAAAACATAAAAAAGGATATAAAGCATGGCTTCAACTCACCCTTGGGGATTGTTAAACCTTCCACAAGGGTTGTTTGAAGAGTCTTGAGGAAGACCGGAGAACTGCTGCTGAATTTTACTGAGGTGTTAATTCCTTGTCCACAAGGAATCCAGAGAGATTGACGGAGATGTGGTGGAAGGTGGACAAAATCAAGTGGTCACCCACTACAAAAATAATGTCTCTGGAAGTGCCCCACTTTACTGAAATCTCTTTCTATTATAAAATTCTAAAAGCAAATAAAAGCTAACTGCAAGCAATAAAAGCTATATTATATAATATATATATATAATATATATTATATAATATATATTTATATATATATACTATATAAATATTTATATATAATATATATATATACTAAATTATATTATATATATTCTATATAATATATATATGTATATATATTACTATATATATATAATAATATATTATATAATATATATATATATAATATATATATAATATATATATATATATATCTATATATATATATATAATATTAATATATATATATATATAATATATAATAATATAATATATTAATATATATATACTATATAAATAATAATAATAATTAAAATAAATATAATATATAATACCTATTATATATACACTAAAATATAACATTACACATATAAATAAATAACTGTAATATATATATAAAATATCTACCACATAAACAATATATACAAACCTACATATATCATATACTACTCAATATATAATAATACAACTTAACACATATAAATTATAAAATAAAATAAACAATAAAATACAAATACCTATCTCATAAAAACCAAGAACTATACTCATATATATATATATACAAATGCAAGTACAACAACATTTTGTAATATCTTATTCCTTTTTTTTTTATTATTAGTGTATTTATTATTATTATTATCTATTATATTTATTATTATTATTATTATTATAATTAGTAGTAGTAGTAGTAGTAGTAGTAGTAGATATAATAATCTCAGTAGCTCAACAATAGTAGTAGTAGTATAGTAGTACAGAAGTAGTAAGTAGTCATGAATACGTTAAATTTAGAAACTTTGATTAATTTGACACATGTAAAGAAGACTATCCAAAAACATATCATTCTCCAATGTAGTAGTAGTAGTATAGTAGTAGTAGTAGTAGTAGTAGTAGTAGTAAGTAGTCAGTAGTAGTAAGTAAGTAGTATTGGGTGGTAGTAATGGGTTTTATGTAGTTTCTATTGTCCGTTCTAAAGAAGTCAATTTAAAAATTATTGCTTCAATTAATTGCCTATCCGATTAGTTAATTTTCGCTTTTAATGTTTCGTACTTAATAAACTTAATAGAACCTGTTGGTTTGTAAATAAATAAATACGTTTTATTTTTTTTTATTTTTTATTTTTTTCTTAAACATAACTTTTAACTAATATTTATAAATTTCTAGTATATTCTTTTTTTTTTCTTTTTATAATATATTTTATCTTTTATTTTTAAATTGTTTCAAACTACAAGAAAAATTTAAACAAAAAAACAAATAAAAATAAAGAAAAAGTCAAGAAAATTTTTTTGAAAAACTTGAAAGCACAAAAAAAAAAAAAAAAAATTCCTCACAAAAAAGTAAGATTCTTTTGTAAATTAAAAACTGTTTTAGAAAACTCCAGAATCAAGTAATTGAACTTATATGAAAGTTTTTTTTATTATTTTTTTATTTTTTTTTAATTTTTTAGGTTTCTGATTTGGCGTCTTTAAAAATAAATGTACAAAAATATTGATACCAATCTTTTTTTTTTTTTACTTTGTCTATTATCAAATGGTTTTCCTTTCTTTTTTATAAAAAATAAAGACAAGAACAAAACAAACAAGAAAAAAT
>JABUQX010027046.1:0-57429 GCA_015478945.1 Trachelipus rathkii
GATTAATTCTATAATTATTAAAAATTTATATATTTCTCTCATAATTATTATAGTATTATATTGTATATTGTAAAATAAACTACGGCCTATAAATCAATGCCCATTTAAAAATTCTTTAAGCTGAATCGAGAATATTTGGTACATTTATTTTTGGACTACGTATTATATTATATATATATATATATATAATATTATATATATATATATATATATATAATATATATATATAATATATATAATATATATATATATTAAATAGGTGAGGTGAGAGTCTGATTCCATTAGGTAAAAATGTAACCTTCCACCAACTACATAAAATTATCTTACGTTTTAAGTCACTAAAGACCAACGGTCATATTTTTTAATTCAGAATTAATTCCTTCAAAATTTACTTTCGCGAGAGTTGATAACGACCATGACTATTAAATGTAATACTAAGTTATTTGAGAATAGTTATAAGTAACTAATGTGTTAGGAAATAATATATAATAACTGTAGATAACAATAAATCCTATTGGAACGAAAGTTTAGGAGAGTTTTCTTTTTCATAAAAAGAAAAATTGTGAAAATTAATATTATTTTCATTATAAATATAATTTATAAATACATTTATCTGATAGTTTTAGTATATACTAATTTAGTAATTTTATGATATGCTGCAATTCCATCCACAATATACTTTACGTTTGTTTGTTAATTGGCTAGTGTTCGATAATATAAGCTCATTTCATTCAAAAACCTCACTTTAATTATTCAAAAGGCGTATATTTTTAATTCAATATATGAATATCTTGATGGAGTTCAAATCAAATTAACCCAATATCCACTTAAAGTTTCGTTTTACAAAACTATAAGGGTCATTTATTTTTATCTATATTAGCAACGTTGATTTTAATATATTTAATTATTGAAATTTACTAAATTTCATAAAAATAATTATAAACTAAAATAGCGACGTTGACTTATAACATGGTCCTTATCATTACGACTATAACTGTTCTCGAGGATGAGTTAGAATATACTAAGTCAAGTCACTCGATCATGTCATTCCCTATTTATTTTATCTTCTCACTTTAACACTTGATTCCCGCTCCCAGATCGAAAAGTTAAAGATTTTATATTCTTCAGTCAAAAAAATTCCGATTAATTTTTCAAAATTAATTTAAAAATATTGTTAACTATTATTAATTGATTTATATTTAATATTATCAAAACACGTTCGAGATCATTAAATACGTTTGAATATTTATATATATTTAGGATATATGCTTACAATTACCTCAATGCCCATAATGATATATAGCTTAGAGAAACCTGTTGAGGTATATATAGGAATTTTTATGATAAATTACGTATATCTTTTTATAATACTGTTAATTAATATATATATACAAATATATATATATATATAATAATTATATAATATATATATCATATATATATATATAATATAATATATATATATATATTATATATATATTATTTATATATAAATATATATATTTAGATTATACAAAAAATAATATTTTTATATTTGTTATGTTAATTTTTATGTTACAATCTGTTAGTTTGATTGCTATGTTGTGTGTCCGTTATATGTGATCATCTTTATTATGCCCAAACTAGTATATTGTTACTTTATTCCTTTTCTAAGATTTTGTTAATGTCTTTTCAAAGATTTTCCTTTATCTTCTTTGTGAAATATTGAGTCTTATACTGATCACTTTAGAAAGCATTTGCACATTATTTAGTCTAATTGGAGATATCTTTGGAAGATTTATTAGTTTATGTATATAGCTTTTTGAAAAGATAATATTGATTACTGTCCTTAATATATATATGCAAGACGATTTTTCATGATCCTTTCTACACAAAGATTTAATATTATTATGATCTTACTTCGCTAGTATATTGTGAGTAAATGAATATATATATTAATATAGGTTTATTCCTTACATTGTTATTACTTTTCAATTATTTTTTAAACTAATCTTACATTAGATAATAAGAGATTAATTATATATTTTTCACCATTTGACTTGATTTTTTGTATTGTTTGTTTTAATAAATATTGTGTATATCTCCCATTTAAAGATTTTGTTTATGTGACTGGCTGATCTAATTTTCAAAAAATGAATTCTTATGAAGTATTTTTATTATCTTTAAAATAAACTCTTGAGATGAATTTACAAATAAAGTAGATTAAAAAATAGTATTTTACTAACTTTAAAAAAAATTGTATTTTGTATTTATTGAACGTTATTGGTAAGATAGTATCTTCAATGTGCTTTTAATGAGATTATAATTAATCCTATTATTCTATAGATAGATATTAATAATGACTTTGATTATTTTTTTCTTTATTAAACTCTTAGTTTTATATGTGTCTTTTTTATAAGACTATCTTTCTATAAGATTTTGTTCATCTGTCCTATTATAAGATTTTGTTTGTCTGTCCTTTTTTAAATTTTTTGTCTGTCCTTTTGTAATTTTTTTGTCTGTCCTTTTGTAAATTTTTTTGTCTGTCTGTCCTTTTGTAAATGTTTTATCTGTCCTTATGTATGTTTTAGCTTATCAAAATCTAAAAGTGGTTCTTACCATCAAATGTAAATGGAATTTCTTCATCAAAATTTTCAACATTACTTTTTACGGTAGCAATGGGTTTTACTTCAGTCATTTCCTGTTTATTTTGTTTTTTCTTTTTTGTTACTTCTTTAGCTTTGTTTATTATACTATTATTGGCTGTGATTTTCATTTCTTCATCAGAATTTTCATCTTCAGATTCCTCAAGTTCTACATACTTCTCTTCTTCTTCATTTTCTTCTTTTCCTCCGTTTAATATTGTTTTCACACTATTTGTAAGATTATTGATTAGTTAATGTATCCTTTATGTAGGTTTTAATATTCATCTGTTCATCTATTGTAGGGTTTTATATTCACCATCTGTACCATTATATATTGTAGGATTTTATTCATCTGTCATTTTGTAGGAGTTTTTATTCATTCTGTCCTTTGTAAGGGTTTATAGTTCATCTGTCCTTTTGTAGGGTTTTATTCATTCTGTCCTTTGTAAGGTTTATATCATACTGTCCTTTATTGTATAGATTATTTATATTCATCTTCTCCCTCTAAAAATCAGCTGTGAATGTTTTTTTCGCTTTTGTATGTTTTTGGTCTCTTACCTAAAATAAGAAAATTTGATTATTCGTCCTGTTCCCTTTCTTGTATAAATATATTATGCTAAATCATCTCTATATTCTAATATTATCAAAATTACTTACGTTCATATTAAATTACTCCAATCTAATTTTAGCACTCAAAAATGCTTATTACGTAATTTAAAAAAATGAAAGAAATGTAAAATATATATAATATATAAAAATTCCAATATTTTTCTGAACACATTAAATACGAGTAATATTATAAATTTTATTCATATATCTCCATAATTTTAATACTCAAAAATACTAATTACGGAATTTAAAATTAAATAAAGATATTATATATATATATAATATATATATATATATATATATATTAATAATATAAATATATAATATATATATATTAATATATATATATATATTAAATATACTAATTATATATATATATATATAATATATATAATATATATGTATAATTAATACATATATATATATATATATTATATATATATATATATCTTTTTTATATTATATATATATTATATTATAAATATATATATTAATATATCATATATATTATATTAATATATAATATAATATATAATATATATATATTTATAATATATATATATATATATATTATTATATATATATTATTAATATATATTTAATTATATATATTATAGTATATTAATATATAATTATATATAAGTTATATAATATAATATTATAGTGTTACCCGTTTTATTGGTTATATATATAACGTTTATTATATACGTAAAATGAGGTTATACCTATTACTAGTATCAATTTTACTAAATACACTAATAGGCTTATATAACATCAATTATAAACTTAATTTAAAAGGAATGACTATAAACATTGCACGGCGAGAACATTTTCAACCCCTACAATATAATAAATGACTTCAAAAGCACTGCTATAAAAAAATCAGATAATGAATTACCACGCCCACAATTTTAATTACCAATTCATAATAAAAAGCGGAGTGATCTGTGATGTGAATAGACAAAAATGCAATCATCTTAAATTATACACTATACTTGAGTGATACTCTCTCATTACTTAATAATATAAGAATGATTATAAAGAAATGATAATAATAACTACTATAATAAATAATATTGTATAATAAATTAATAAGCAATTGTAGAATAACGATCAAATATAATAATTATCTGCACACAGATTCACATCCATAAATACAAAATTCAAATATATAATTTATAATCATTAATAAAAATAATTAGAAATTATAATCGAGATATTAATATTTACAAGTAATAAACACAAATGATATCGATAGGAGACGATAAGGTATCATGCCTAATCTTTGCCAAATAGAGTCTCTCACAGTATCTATGAATTTTATTTACTCATAGCTCTTTAGCTAATGGCAACTAAATTCATCCATGGTTAGATTATGATTAATCAAGACCTATATCTGGGAAATATTGGATGCCTGTAAAAATTATTATATTGTATTTGTGTATAACTGTAGTTCAGACGGAGTGTTGGACAATTCCGTCGATGTGCGACTGATATGTGCGACATCGAGAGCGCTGCGAGAACATCTCGAAATCTAGTGACTCACAGAGAAACTGTACAATGAGTCGTAACAGCAATTCAGAGACCGATGAGGAGAAATCTACAAGTCAGCATGAGTAGCAGCACTATGCTCAGGTGCTTCCTCAAGCCGTCGTGGTCAGGAGCTGAGCGAGAGCTAAGTCTTTAACACCTCCAAAAATACTAACATCATCAAGACAAGAACAAAATAATAATATTTTTCGGTACATATACGAATGAGTCATTTTATTATTAAAAAAGATCACCATATGCGAGAGTGAATAAGTTTTAAATAAAATAGTTTTATTATTCACATATACTAGTGAACTTACAATAGAACAATTTTCACTGAGAGAAGAACAAATTGTGGATTATTAATATTAATCAATAATAAATAAAATATTAATTATGAGAATAAATAATATATATTGTTTTACATTACTATGTGTGATTTAAGATACTAATAGTTAATTTAGTTATCTAAATATTTATAAGTGAACAGATTATATTTAAGATATTATAAGTTTTATAGCAACTCAATATTATTACGATTCTTAATTTTATGTTTTTTATCTATGATTCAATAAAGGTATGCAAATATACCGGGTTCTTATCGATACGATTATACATTGTATTGTACCCTATTTTTCATTATTCAATTCAAACTTTCATCAATGGATTCTGATTAGGAATATTGGTATTTTCACATCAGATTAGTTACTAGATGACTGTTTCAATCTACTTTTGTTCATCTCTTGATGATTTTTTGATTATTATGCAGTTGAGTGGGGAATATAAATAATAATTAATTACTCGTATTAAAATTATTAATATTATTAGGTATCACATTATTATTTATTATTATGACAGTTTTTTTTATAGAAATATTTATAAGCATTAAGTAATATATTAAAAATGTGAATTATACTATTGGTTGAATTTAGAATGCAAGTTACCTCTCAAAAGAGGGATAAAAAATGCATGCCGAGTTCACGAGAATAGATACTAGCTCCACTGAGTGCAGTATTTTTTGTTCCGAGTAGTAGTTAAGCAAATTAAGTGTTCCAGTAATAGTAGTAGTAGTATAGTTTAGTAGTAAGTGTAGTAGTAGTAGTAGTAGTAGTTAGTAGCAGATAAGCTGTTATTAATAAATGTTGTGAAGTAGTAATATATTAATACTTCATCATCAGGATACTGAAATAACACTTATGCACTATAATAATGATGGTTACTAATTATAATTTTTAAATACAATTACTATTAAAATATATATTAGTAAGTAATATATCAGTTGATTCACTTGTACAGTATTATATATAAGAAACATCACTATTTTCATATGGATGTAAGTGGGAATTGAGTTATTAGGCTTGCTGAGGTGATTGATAAGGTTATTCAGACACGCACATCAAGTGAATTTATAATTTACCCCTGTAAAGTTTGAGAGGTGGTGTGTATGTTAGGCGTATCAAATCTCGCCATTATATATAAGTAAGTGTGAATAATAAAAGTGAGCTAATTTTACAATACCTCACAGCTGGAATGTACTTAGTTATAATATATATAATAATATGACGAGGAGAATTAATAATATGATTAAACATAAGTCTGAACGGCGTATTTAAATAAAAGTAATAATTTATGAGTAAGTTAACCATATGATGTTGTAATCATTTAGCGGCGTAGAGCGAAGTCATAAAGAATAGTATTCTTTGTGGTTGTGTGTCTTTTTACAACATTTCATAATATAGTCTGTCTATCTCGAGTTCTCAATCGTATCATTATTGTGTATTATTTAATCTGGTTAAGTCGGTAGACTGCTGAAATTTACAACAGAAGACATTGAGCCAGACCCTTACACAAGTTATATCACTTTTATATTTTCTGGACAATTCGAGCGAGTGATGACGAGCAGATACGCTTAAAGATTTCACTACTTACTGCCTCGAAAACTACGAGAGAAGTCTGTGTATATTTCCACTGAAGGAGAAGGAGTACGATTTAACGAGTAAAGGTTAGATCATGTAGTACGCATCATATCTTGAGAGTTAATTGAGTATACGCGCGGTGTTCTTTTGCCGCGAAGTAAAGAGATTTGATAGTATCTGTTATCTTTGTTCGTATTGCTTATGTTTAGGAATTCGAATCAACAATGGAGTAGGGTAATATGCGTGCATTCACATAGGTGAGAGCGTCCTCAAAAATATGTGCTTAAGTTATAATTTTTTCTTTTTTAATTTGATATCTTGAGCTTATCATGTGTCTTTTTTGATAGTGCAATGGTGTCGGAATAGAATTTCTACTCGCACAAGAGAGTCAACATCACTGCGAATTCATCACGCCATGCGATGGAAAGTCATTTTCTTCGGCGAAGGATGTACATCGCTCTACACTGCTAATCAATAATTAAGTATTAGGCATTTGTTGCGAAGGTAATATAGAGTCTAATACATAGCGTGAATTTTAGGTATATGATTCGACAAGACTCGTATATGACTTAATTGTTAGCCATAGAGTAAACCCTATTTCACTAACGAATAGAAAGAATATTTATCACGTCACATACGGTATTAAGTATTATAATCGTCTGTCGCATTAGACTTTGATTTGATAGTGAGCATACTGATCACTAGAATTCTGAGTTTTCTAATGAGGGTAAGATATGAGTCTTGCTCATATATTATCATTCTAATAGCATATCTTATTCAATGCATTATTCGGAAGTGTGAGTAAATATTAATTTATTTAGAGACCATATTTTGTAGGCTTCACAAATATTGGTGAGCTATAATAAATACGTGGAAACTGAGCTCGTTGAGTATCTCGATGATTAATATTAATTATTATAGAGATTTGCCGTTGTAGCACTAAGTAATATATACCAATTTATAACATCATAAAGGTCAAAGGTTGGTAATATTGGTAATTGACTTGATGTTAAATGACTATGATAAGTACCCTTTATATATTGAGTAGTGACTTTATAATATCAGTAGTATAACGCCTCATACCTACTTACTATTTCTTTAGGCGGGAAGTATAGGATTGGTACTGAATATATTTGCTATGCATCATAATACAAATTGATCGTAGTAGTACCTGATGAGAATCGCAGTAATGGCTACTTCCTCCATATATTCAAGCTTCTGAGACGATTGAATAATTCGCTGTGATGAGGTGCTAGAGTGAGTGTCCTTGAGAGACCCCCTTATACTTGTATGCCTCTATTCCTCGAGAGTTATATTCTAAAGCTTTAAGAATCATGAGAGAGTCAGTACAACAATTAGAAACCTGTATAGTGGACCTTTGAGAGAGATGTGGTATCCATAACACAAGTTACTTATTAACTTGAAAGAGTACAATCATGAGAAGCTTCTGAGAGAGATGAGATGCTTCATTTGAGATCAATAGACCACAAAGAAGGTGTCCAAAAATATTACAAGATCCTGAAATTGAAACATAGAAATAAACGGACGGTATGACTGAAATGATCGTATGCAAGTGCTCCTCAAATTTTTTTCGATGGGTACGCGAGGCATCTGTAAAAAAAGAAGCAGAAATTCTTTGCGCGTGTGATTGTCTTTAACCGATGCATATAATTATAACGAATACCACACAAAGACCTACGTAACTTATATCTTTATACTTACATCATTTATACATTTCAACTTATAACTAATAAATTTAACATCCTGATATGAACTTAACTTAACTTAACATATATATCTTAATCCATAAATTTAATCTAATCTTATAGCAAACTACAACAACAATTTATTTAATATAGTCAATATACAAACTGATTAATACACTTAATTACAACAAAATAATTTTTTTTATATACACTTAATAAAGCATCGGAAATTTTGGCACAGTATCTTGACTTCCGATATATATCTAAACTTGACCCTAAGCTAATTCCTATATAACTAAACTCTATACACTAAAAACCTTTATTAAGCGGTAACCATAAACCCTAATGAAGACATGTAAGCTACAAATCACAACCTACTTTACAGCCTATACCCAATACTAAATTAAATGACATATCTTCCATTAATGCGAGACCTCTTGGCCGGCAGTGAGTCATTGAAGTGAAAAGCTATATGTGTATTTGATTCTCGGTCAGTGGGCTGATCCACTTTTTCTAACTTTTCAGATCGCGAATGATATTGACATGCATATTCATTCCTGTCGGCATTCGATAATAAATTGAGGGTATATATTGAGTCCAATCCTAAATGACTACAACAATGAAGATATAATCTTACATGAATTGAAATAAAGAGCAAGTTGAATATGAGGTCGAACAATGAATATAAACAACAGCAATGCTCAGAGTATATAGACATAACTGTGAATTCAAATGTTCCTACTTAGTAATTAAAGCACCATTAGTAAAATGCATGATCAAAGTCAAACACTTGAAATAAAAACCACGAAATGAGCACAGATAGTTATTCTATGAATACATCAGTATCGTACTGTGGGAACAAATCACACTGTACCGTCTAAAATACTTTAATATAATATAACTCACTTAATAATTAAATGAGTCTCTATCTTTTATTTCGGGCCCTTTGATTGGTATAATATAGCCTTCCACCAATCAGAGCCTCTATATGTATTGGCTATCTTTCTATTATCATGATATGAGGTAGAGAGAAGAAATAGTAGGCCAAACATTCACAATTAAGTATTACTAACGATTACTATATTAACTAAATTAATTATATAAGATATTTGTAGTAAAGAGTAGGGTAATGTTAATGTAAGTATACTCAAATATATATATATATTCACATAATATGAATTTTTTAATAGAGTATAATATATATACAGTGATAAGACTCTATGCACTAAATATACCCTTCACTTAACAGTAAGTGTAATTATCCCTCTGTGACATGACCCATGCATTTATTTATCATATATCTAAAAACTGTAAAGTGTTATTTGATTAGCTTTCAGCTGTTAAGTATAAGATATAGTATTAATATATTATATATTATAATATATATTAATATATAATATATTATAATAAGTAATTATAATATTATTATATTATATATATATATGTAGATATATATATATATATATATATATTATATATATTATAATTATATATATTATATCATAGTATAATATATATATTATATATTAATATATATATAATATATATATATATGTAAGTAATATTTTCTGCAAACAGTAATAGACAATGAGTAAAATATATTATAGTATTATGCATATTATTGCTAAACATATCTGTCAATATTAAAAAAATTAACATATTACATAAAATAATATTATGTTTTAAAATAAAGGTAGTCATGTAACTAACCATTTATTTGAGATTTTATGTCACCAAACTACCTATGAAATCACCAATTTTGAGTTTATGATAGTCACTCACTATATTATTGACAATAGCCTACTGATTTCCACATCGTTATATATTATATATTATACGATATTCATTTATATTTTTCTTCATTTAAAGATAAAAATAATCTTACAAAATGTAATTATCCACTACTTATTGCTAATTAAAAATAGATTTGCTTAAATTTATATACACATAAAATATTATTATTATTTAATTAGTTATAAAATTTAATCTCATAGTAAATAAAATATATTTTAAACATCTAATAAGAATGAAATATTTATTAATGTATAACATAATATATATCATATAATATATAATATTAGATATTCGCATGAATAAGTACGCTGGATATAATTACCTGTAATATTATTATTATAATTAAAATGATTAGGAGAGATTATTAGAGTATTATAGGATAGTATATACCGTTCGGAGAGTGCATGTAAGTTCGTGTAAGCTAAAAAAAAGTTTATATTGATTAAAAAATAAATATATTATTTATATAGTTTAGGGAGCACGTAGTACGCCATAATAGAGGTAATGACATATATAGATAAATATAATGTTGACCGCAGATACGTTTGGGCTTTATGCTATTATTTGTTAAAGGGAGGTCCCTGAATCGAGTGAGAGATATACCAATATTAATATTATACAATTATCATGCAAATGTATACACCTATCATAATAATATATAACCCCTACTCTATAGAGCTGACTCAGGTTCGAGTTTATTAATTAATATTATTATATATTATTATTTATATTATATATTTATTATTAATGTAATTTAATTATATATTATAATTATATATTATCATATATAATTATTATTATTATTTATAATTTTTAAATTATTTATATATTATTTAATAAATATTATATATTTAAATTATTATTAATTATTATAATTATATATTATTAATTGATTCTTATTTCTTTTATCATCATTTATTAAAATTTTTTAATATTTGTTTTTTATCTAACATTATATGTAATATTATATATTATTATTTATTATTATAATTTAAATTTATTATTATTATATATTAATTTAAATTATTAAATTATTATATTATTATATTTATATTATGATTTAATAAATTATAATTATTGTGAAAATTAATATTAAAATTATGGCATTATATTGTAATAGATATTAGTATTTTGATTAATAGGTGTATTAAAATAAGAAAATTGTATAATAATATTAAAAATTGAAGGTATTATTAAAAGATTGATAAATCAAGTAATTAAATGAATTATTAGTTCATTAAAGTTTATCGTATAAAATAATGATTATTATTATGCAGTTGATTAACTCGAAGAATTATAAATTATAATATTTGAAAATAAATTGAATTTTCATATTGAGATGATATATATATGATTTATTATTTATTACTAATATTTATTATTATTATTATTAATTGATTTAGGAATTGCTAGAGTAATCAAGCCTTGGTAGAGATATTGATTATAGTTAACACAATTTTTTTGTATTTATTAATTTCCCCAACGATTTGTACTTATAAATAGTTATTGGTGTATCTGTATCGAGTGCTTAGGGATATCTTAACCTGTCTGTGAAGAAAATACATCTTGAGTAAAAAACAAAAAGGTGGAGGAATTTGTGATGTACATGAAAAGATAGAACATAATATATTTATTCGTAACATAGTAAGTGCACGACAGAAAGTGCGTTCGAGTCTTCTAAGAGCAAGTGAGACATCGTTCAGCAGAAGAAAAATAAAAGTGTGCTCGCGTAGATAGCATGAGAGGATGAGTCTTAAATTAATATTATGAATGGCTAATAATTGAGGGAATCAATGAGAAGATTAGTGGGTAAATTTAAGTGTAGTCACGTAGAGTAGATAAACCATGTAAATTTTATGTCTTAATCCGTCAGGTCTGCCAAGTTTGATGAGTGAGGAGAGGATTCAACGCACTTTCTACTCACGTTCTACTTAAAGGACCTCGATCACATGTATATCCGTATAATATTGTGAGTGTTTAGAAATATTGCCAATAGTTGATTGACCATGTGCTGTAGAAAATGATTCATAAAGATTTGGCTGGACGTGCGGATGTTGATATGCCCATAGATACCGAAGCGAAGTCGATTCGTTCGTGTAACCAATATACCGTGCGTCGATCTCACAGTCTGACCAGGCATGATGTTAAAATCTCGAGTACGGAGTGAATTTCACTGAGAGCAGCTGCGCCGAGTCTCATACATATTGTGGGTTTATGATGGTCAAGAGGGCAGGTAAGAGCGAGTCCTCTTCTTGGGTGCTACTAAGGGATATTGTTACACGGAACAGTTGTCGTTAGATTTATTGTATAGGTCTGAACTTTAACTTTTGAGGTCTTGTTCTTTTAGTTTTGAGTGAGAGTTCAAAATATTACCAAGGTACTTCTCTTCTTTATTGAAGTCTATTGCATTAGAAGTTTTGAAGAAGAAACTTTTATTCGTTTACTTTTCATTGGTATAATTTTGCATTTCCTGCATTTCTTCTTCAACTTTCTTCTCACTCTACTCGTACATATGTGTACACAAACTATGACATACATTATTCTAACACATCTTCTCTCAAACTCATTTTTAAACCATACAAAATACCACAACAAGAAAAATAACCGAGTCCTTTTTAATAAGAAAATACCCAAGAACCCCCAGTCTCGGGGAAAAAAAGGAAGATGATATTACTAAAGCTGAGAAATTACCCTATCTTTTAAAAGATAAGTTTATACCTAAATTTACATAAAAAACAATAATCTAACAAACCACGAAAATATTACCTATCAAACTAATTTAAAAACCAAAATACTATGTTCTTTCACTTACATAATTATTAAAGTCATCACATGATGCCAGAATAATATCACAAAACTAGGAAACTTATCATAGTATCATTCACTTTGCTCATCAGTTATCTCCTGTGAGAAGATGTTGCCATATATATATAATACCCAAAGCATCCACATGCAACTTTTAGAAAAAATATAAATTTCAAGCATATTTATTGTAGACAACTTGTTATGGATTCTGTATTATCCTTGCTTAATATTTTATCAGAGATCATAATAATTTTCTTTAATTCATCTATAAATTTTTTGATTCCAGGTTAAATAATATCTATTATTATTATATACTCATATATGGATTAAAAGTTATCGGAGGTGGTGTATATATGAGTAGGTGAAATATAGTACAATTTATTAAATATGGTACGTTACGTATACCGATATTATATATATTATAGAACCTTGAAGTTTTCCTTTACTAGTAAGTCTTATAAGCAAATGAGCAATAATTATGATATTATTTGAGTTTAGTATATTTATAATTATTATATTATAATCTCAAGTATATATATATATAATACGACTCCCATCCTATTAAAAGTCGGGAGTCTAGTAATCGTATCCCTCTCAAACTTGAGACCTGAATAAAATCAGTGAGTGCTCACGGTCCATTATACACTTTCCGAAAACAATAACCATAAAACCATGAATACAATAAATGTGGAGTGGTACCTTATTCTCCAAGGAGCCAAGGTTTACCACTGTTTCACAGGCCTACGATACCTGAGATAAAAAAGTGGTGACTGGAGCACCTAATATCTTGAGTATATAAGACCAGTGGAGTATAGCATGAGAATATATAAATAAGCCCGAACCGGTCCTCTGAGGCGAACTAATTCTCTATGAAATTAGAGTCAGCGAAGAGAGTTCGGAGTTTGAGAAGGTTACATCACTTAACGGAGCCCGTGAACCGGGGCGCAGAGTTAAAATCTAAGTTTATGATCGGAGCAGTGCAATCCCCCGAAATTTGAGGAGTTCAATACCCGTCCAACAGGTCATCTGTTCTCACCGTCATTGGGGTTCACAAAAAGAAAAAACAGAAAATAATACAAAGTAAAGTCGTGGCTGGAGGAAAATAAAGAAGGGATGAAGAGGGAATAACAAGATTCCTGCGACTGAATTGACTCCTGATGCGGAACTCTGCACCGAAGCCGTATCTGGAACCAGATTTGAAATCTGCCAACAATCATATAGTAGAACGAGTAAGTTATCTTTACTTTTGAAGGTTTTTATTTTGATTTTGAAGGTTTCAAGTTCCTAACGGTAATCTGAGCAACCCAGGGATTGGGCCCCCGAAATTAAAAGACGAAAAAAATAGAAAAACACAGAGTGCATAACAGAGGATGGTGAATGAACGATGACGAAAGATAATTCCATAGGGAACAGAAACGGTAATGTTCCCCCACAATGAGGGACCGAACCCCAAAATTGGTGGTTTACCCTTGGAATAAAATTTTAGTGGTGAATTCATCTATTAATTTCTTAGATATTAACTATAGCAAACTTATATTGAACACTATATATGAACTTAGCATAAAGATCTTATTAATTATACTGCCACTATTTAAACCTTATATTGAACACTATACATGAATTTAGCATAAAGATCTTATTAATTATACTGCCACTATTTTACTATCTGTCGTTCTACCTATCAATCTCTTCTTTACTCATTCCTAATAGTACTTAATATAATATCAAAGCTCACACACCTTATTAATTATCAGTCAGCTTCCTTATTTCTTTCCATTACACTATGACTTTAATAATTTGTATACTCCCAAGTTTTTTTTCAATCAAGAACATTTATATTTTCTTTACATTCTGGAGAAAAATAATTTTTTTATTTCTAATTTCTGGTTAAAACTCTTTTGTTGACCCTAATGTAGTAAAGCAGGAAAGCAATAGCGCAAACACCCATCCCTATCCCTTCCCATCAGACCTTGCGCAACTACTTTACTGCTTTAAATCATATTCGATTAGATATTACAGTGCCCTCGAAAAGTTTTCGGACACCATTGAAAATTACAATCCTATCGTAAGAAAACAAGTTTAATGAGTACATACCCCGTACATTAGTATTTAGTTATCTCTCCTTTAGCTTTGATGACATTCTTTAGACGTTTTGGCATAGATTCGTTCAGGTTTTGACAAACTTTCACGGATATTTCCCTATACCATACATTTTTTATGGCTTCTTGTAACTTCTCGACTGAGCCAGTTTTGTGGTATTGAAGCTTACCTTTTACGATATGCCATAAATTCCTGATCTGACTGAGATCCGGGCTATTGCCAGGCTTTTCAAAAATTCTGCAATTATTGTCATCAAGTTTCATAGTTTTAGTAGTGTATTTAGGGTCCATCCTATTTGAGCCTATGGGCCGGCGAAGCTTTTTGGGACAGCTCATGAAGTTTAGAAAGGTCAACTCATCACTGAATAGTACCTTTTTCCAGTCAGCAACGGTCCAATTAAGATATATTTTGGTAAATGCGACTCGTTTTTAACGCATGGCTACGTAATGAGGGGTTTCTTTGTAGCATGGCCCGGTAACGTTAATTTTAAAATTCCTTTTGAGAACAGAACTTCTTCATTTTTGGTCTGAACATTCTAATATGGTTTCATTGTTTTATTTCTTTTGCAGTTATTGTCGGGTTATTTATTAATAAGCGATTCATAAGAACATCTGAACGTAAACACGTTTTTCTAGGCCTGCCAGATCGTTTTTTAGGGCTTGGGGTTGCATCGTCATTACTGTTCTTAGCACGTAAAATCAAAAAATTAACTGAACTTTTCGAAATATTTAATTGTTTAGCTATTTCGCTTTGGAATTTACCACATTTATATAAAGCAATAATAGCGGCTCTACTGTCTTTTCCAAGTTGTTTTTTCGATCCCATCGTAAATACTAAATATTTACACCACTACCTGTAAAATAATACAAAAATGAATAAATGCATGAACTTCACAAAAATCACGGTTCTTTTTATGCACAGCCTAGCTCATCGAACGCTACTTGAACTCTGGCTAGCCAACTCCCAGATTATCATTTATCAGTTTCGTATCTAAAAGTTACCAGATGTCTATAGAGAGAATAGGGCTGAAGCTATACATGTCTGAAAATCATTCAAAATAATGATAATTTCAGAGAGTTCCGCAAACTTTCGATGGCACTGTATGTATAAATTTAACGTGAAAATAACCTCATTGTATAAAAAATGATCGTTGCGCGAACATGACAAAATTATTATAAACAGTTTATAAAAATATGGTCTTTGTATGAACCTAACAAAATTATTAAAAACATTATTTTTTAACTAAATATTTTCATTCTTTTTCATGAATAGTATTGAGTTAGACACAAACTTGCTTGTGAGTTGCATAATGCAAGATACGTCAAACCCTATGTAATGGCGGTTAATGAGTTCGAATACAAGTGGGTCCAACCTTCTACGAGATGTTAAGTCTCAAAGTGGGTGTAGATTATGCCACCAGCCGGAAGGGAATATATAAGTTTATATGTGTTTGTGTACATGCATACTCTCTACGTGAGTAGATTTAACATTTATATCTACATTTATAAATAATAATATATAAAATTATGATAATATATTATATACTATATATTATATAATATATATATATATATAAATATATATATATTATATATGTATATATATATATATTATAATATATATCTTACATCTTACATCGCTCCCAGGACAGGCTCATTATGAGCCTCGTCAGCACGGCCAAACCTGCTTCTTCCTACTCCTTCTATCTTCCAAGACCCGTTTTTCGATCAGCTGAATCATAGATGGCATTGATGTCTTCTCAGCGAAATCTTCTACGGAGTCTTCCATTTCTTCCCGTTCTTCCCCTTGGTCTGCCATCCTTCGGTCTCCAGTTCCCACCTCCTCCTTGGCCACCCTCCACGCTCCATCCTTTTCCAAGATGTCCCCCACCTTAGCTTGCTACATTCTACTTGTTAATGAATAGGTATTACTCTATACCTTCTCTAATTCTTTCGTTTCTTTACTCTGTCCTCCTGGTCTTTCCGGCCATCGCTCTTCCAATACATTCATTTCAGCAGTCTGCACTCTGCTCTCCTCTCTTTTTGTCATATACTCCATGTTTCGCACTCATATACAGAAGAACCGGTATTAAAATACTCTCGAAAATTATCTTCTTTACCCCCCTCCAATCTCATTATCCCTGATGATAGAGATACAAAGCTCTAACTGTTCTCGCTCACGTACTTATCAATTCTGCTCGCAATCTCCAAGGCACTTCCTCCTTTTCTACCACATTCCCCCCAGGTACTTGTATTTCTCTACGTTTTTAATCACAACACCAATTCCACCTCCACACCAATCTCTTTCTCCCTCCTCGTCTAACTAACTATCATTTAATTTTGTTTTATATGGTTCATGCACAGGCCCGCTCTCTCAGTCTTACTATTCAAAGCACAACCACACCACCCTCCATCAGTTCTATCTCCATCATCACTCAGCACGCCAGGTCATTCCGATAAGCATGTCACATCTCCATCCACAGTCATCCCACCTCTCCCTCGACTGCCCTTAATTACCACACTCCAAATATGCTACAAACAGAATTGGTGACCATACACCTCCCTGCTTATAACGCCAGCTCCCACCTCAAACCCTTTCTCGTTTTCATATTCCCCGTTCTTACATTACATTGTCATTTTTAATAAATTCTCCAAAGCCTTTCTTGAGTAACCACCCACTCCGTAATCTCTTCTAAAATCCTCGAACAAATTTACTTCCTATAGGTACCGAATCGCCAGTCTTTTGGAGGTCTCACCGCCGATGGTATGTTGGTGTATTCTATTATCTTTTCCGTTATCATTCTCAGGGCGAAAGTAAGTCTGTGGATGCTAGTCATATTCATCCAACCTGTACCACATACTGGACTCCGTCTCCAAGTCGGAGTTCACATTGCCCTACTCTTCTATTCAAGGTATCCTTGTCGTCACTATACTTTTGCACAGCATGGTCCAAATAACGATTTGAATTCCTTGCTGTCATTATACATTACACCCACATCTCCCTTTCCTTAATATATTGTGTAATGATGGTTTTTCCCCATCCTCTGGAACCTCACTTTCTCTCCAGCACTTGTTGAAAAACTTAAACACTGCTTCCTTCACACACTCTCTCCTCTTTTTTTTTTATTCTATGGGCAATCCATCTTCTCCGGGGCCCTTCCATTGTTCATTTCTTCCTTTAAGGCCTCCTCCAGCTCTTCCCTGGTAATTACCCCTGCTTCTCTCCCCTGTTCAAATGTGTTCTAAAAGGCATATCCATTAGATAATTAAAAAGTTAGTTTCAGAGAAGTTTATCTCATATTATTTAATATTACTGTGACACTCCGATAACAGGTCTCACAGTAAGGCTTTATATAACTCACTTTCTCTGCTTGGTGCTGCTCCTTTATCCGCTCGGCAACTTTTTTCTTCGGATTCCCCATAATCTGTGAATCGAAAGAATTTTCTTCCTTCTCTCCTCAGCGTCCTCGCCTCAGCTCCTCCGTACCCAATTTTTGATGCTCCCTCTTTGCTCTTCCATTTTCACACTTCTCCGCCTGTTTCTGGCCACCACAACAGAGCTCTTACTGAGCCGTATCACTCTCTCAACCACTCTCTCAATATTAACTGTCTTCTCCTTCACCACTCCTCTACCTCTTCATTCCACCATCGCGTTAATGTCTTTTCGCCACGTTCCCCTATCCATCTTCTTCCTAGGGTTTCCTTTGCTGCTTTCATCACTACATTCCGGCATGTCATCCACTATCTCCGCAATCATCATCTACATCCGATTTTACACTTCAATCTTCCTTTTTCACTCATCTCTTTCCCTTGCTCTTTCAGTTACGCTTCCTTTCTAATCACGCTCCTTCTTCTCCCCGCCTGCAATCTTCTCCGTCCTTCATTCTTAAATCCGCCACAACCAATCTGTGATCAGCCAGTCCATAGACAACTTCTCCGGCATAATACCTCTTACATTTCGTTGCACATATTCTCCTCCCACTTCTGATGAAATGACATAAATCTAATGACCGATTTCTGGTCCAAATTGTCGTTGTGCTAATTCATCTCTACCTTGTAAACCTGTGTGCATCTCTTTGCTGGAAAAAGCTATTCATAATTTTCATATCTTTCTCACTGCAGCTCTCATCAAAGGCCTCTCCTCCATCGTTCCTGCCTCCTCTCCATACGGCCCCAATTTCCTCTCCACTTCACTTCTTCGCCTCCCCACTCTTGATTAAAGTCTCCCCATCAGCACAAATCTATCTCATTTTCTTTCTTCCCACCTCCACCCTCTTTTCCATCATTTCCATAAACTCTTTTTTCCCTCCATTGTGTGCCCTCTTGCTGTGGTGATTACACCTCGCAACAAGATAATAATTTCGCCTTTTCATCTTGAAGTGCAAGACAACCAGCCTCTCATTGTATACACTCCACACCTGCAAAAATGGTGACGATCTTCCCTCCCACTATCAATACCACCTCCGTGCTCCCTGATTCCGCCTCCTCTCCACGACTTACTACTTACAATCAAACACAAATCCCTCCCCACCAACAGTCTCTCCCTTTCCTTCTCCGGTCACCCTCATTTCCGCCCCGAGTCCATTATGCGTCTATTACCGTCCTCTCCTCCCATCATACAAGATCTCCTCCTCCTTTTTCCACTGTATGTAGCCACATTTAGTGTAGCACATCTAAATTTGTTCGAAGAATCGTCCTTATTCGTTTTCCAAATCGTTTAAAGGCATCTGTTTCCAACAGGTCATGTGTATCCGAGGCTGTCCAAGGAGAATTGCAAGCAGGCAGCTTCTTTCAGGCAGCCGGAACTTGCTAGCCCTGTCCTGCACTTAGCCATTGCTCACGTTACGTTTATCCAGGATACACGACGAGGACCGTGGAGTTGGGCCTTTGTACCCCAACTACCCCTAATATATACTATATATATATACTTATACATACTATATATTACTATATATACTAAAATAATATCAATACTAAAAAATATAACCTTTATATAATATATAATATATATATAGCTATAATTATAACTATATATTAGACTCTTTATGTTAAGACTCTTAATATAATTTTTCTTTTCTTTTCTAGTAAAAACATTTTTCTTACTGAAGGAGTTTGGAGATTTTTTCCATGAGTAGCACTGATCCAGAAACACAACTTGGATATTGATGATGATACGCGTATGCCAAACCCCTTATATATAAATGCAATCAATCTACCAGAATACAGTGGGTCCAATCTCCTACGAGATGTTGTGAGTCTCAAAGTGGGTGCAGATTATGCCACCAGCCGGAAGGCAATATATATGCAATCACCCCAATATACGTTTGTATGTCGTTTGAGTGCAATTGCCACAACTCTCTACGTGAAGGCAGATTTAACCATTTATATCAATTATTAACTAACTATATACACTATAGTACACTATATGATATATACACTATATATACTTATATATCATATATATTATTATATCATATATATACTATAGTATATACTATATAAAACACCTATATATAATATATATTATATAACTATATATATAAATATACAATACTAGTTATATCAAAAATAACCCCTACAGTAATTTACACTGCTGGGATGTGAAACCTGGGCCCTAGCAGATGTCGCGTAAGTGTTTGACGACACGCCGATGGACTAAAAGTAAAGCGCGAGAATTTTCCTGTTGTGATTATATCACCCGACCCAACAGGAAACCCAAGACGCATTTCTTACCCGTCACGCTCGGGCCGTCCCCCGTCAGCGGCCAACAGGCACCGCGCAGAGTGAAATACTTTATAACGGGGAAATAATGCTATGCCCTATAACAACTGCTAACCAATTCAACCGCAGTGATAACATAGGTATTCAACAAAACTAACCCTATTAAGTAATTTCACACTGCTGGGATGTTAAACCTGGCCCTAGCACGATGTCCGGTAATGTTTAACGGGGGGGGGGAACGCAGCGCACGACTGGACTAAGAGTAAATCGCCGAGATTGTTTCCTGTGGGTTCAAAATATCACCACCCAACAGAACACCACGACGCACCTCTGACCCCGTCACGGCCTCGGCCCCCGTTCAGCGACAAACAGCGGCACCGCGCAAATCGTGAAACACTCTAATAACCCGCGGGAACTGATATTAGATATGCTCTAACACTGCTACAAATTCAACGCAGTGTGTGTGATTCAGGTAGTTCAAACGAATAACCCTTAAGTAAATTTACCACCTGTGCGCGATGTGGAACCTGGGGCCCTAGCAGATGTCCGCGTAAGTGTTTTGACGACCACGCCACGAATACTAAAAGTTCAAGCGGAGAATTGTTCCTTGTGGTGAAATATATCACCCACCCCAACAGGACCACGACGCACTCCACCCGTCCACGTCGGGCCACTTACGTAGCGACAAACAGGGCCGCGCCAGAGTGCAATACCTTTCTCCGCCTCCCACCGGAACATTATTGTATTGTATAACAACTCTACAAATTCAACGCAGTGTGAATAGGCATCAAAATATCCCCTTAAGACATTTCACACTGCTGGGACTGTTGAACATGGACAATCAACTATAAACTTAAGGGTCTTGACGACACACGCCACGATGAACTAAAAAGTAACAGCCGCGAAATTCTTCCTTGTGGGTAAACTATATCACCAACCAAGGAACCACCCACGACGCACTCCTACCGCGTCACGCTCGGCCCCGTCAGCGACAAACAGGGGCCCCGCGCAGAGTGAAATACTTTATTAACCGGGCAATATATTGTATGTATAACCAACTTGCTAACACCTCACCGCAGTGTGAAGGTATTCAAAAATAACTATTAAGTAATTTTCTACACTGTGGATGTAAACCTGGGTCCGTAGCAGATTAGTCCCGCCGTAAGTCGTTTGACGACCACGCCACGATGGGACTAAAAGTAAAGCGCGAGAATTTGTCTCCTGTGGTGAATATATCACCCCACCCCAACAGGGATACCATGACGCACTCAAACCGTCACGCTGAGCCGCTACGGCACAAACAGCGGCCACCCGCGCAGAGGAAATGTACTTTATAACCGGCGGAACTTATATTGTCTGTCTAACACAACTGCTAAAAATTCAAAACGGCAGTGTGATTAGGTATTCAAAATACCCCATTAACGGTTAATTCACACTGCTGGGACTGTGAACCTGTGCCCTAGCAGATTGTCCGCGTAAGGTTGTTTGACGACCAAGCACGATGACTAAAAAGTAAAGCCCGAGAATTCGTTCTGCTGTGAATATCATCACCCCACCAAACAGGAAACCACGACCGCACTCTACCCGTACCACGCTCTCCCTCGGGCACCGTACGCGAACAACAGGGCACCCGCGCAAAGTTGAAATACTTTCATATGCCGCGGAATATATTGTATCGTATAACAACTAGCCTACAAATTCAACGCAGCTGTGCATAGGTATTGCAAAAATAACCCTTAAGTCAATTTCCACACTGCGTGGGTGTGAACTGGCCCTCAGCAAGATGTCCGCGTAAGTGTTTGATGACCACGCCACAATGGACTAAAAGTAAAGCGCAAGAATTGTTCCTGTGGTGAATATATCACCCACCCAACAGGAAACCACACGCACTCTACCCGTCCCACGGTCACAGCGTAGCGACAAACAGAGGCACCGCGCAGAGTGAAACTACTCTTATACAACCGGGGAATATTTGTATGTATAACAACTGCTACAAATTCAACGCCACACTGCTAGGTATTCAAAAATAAATCCTTAAGTAATTTCACACTACTGGGATGTGAATCTGGGCCCTAGCTGATGTCCGCGTAAGTGTTTGACGTCCATATCGTGTGATGCGACTAAAAGTAAAGTGCGAAAATTGTTCCTGTGGTGGGAATATATCTCACCATCCTCACAGGAGTCTTTCGCTCCTTCATTTTTCCTGGCCAAATCACACCCAATATCCTCCCTCTTCATTCCCTCCCCTCCTCTCTCCCCCTTCTCTTCGGCCGTGCACCTCACATTGACCTATTTTTTTATCTACTCATTCTCTTTTGTTTTTTTCTTCCGGGCTTACCAATGTTTCACCATTTCTATCTTTGATATTCCATACTCTCCTCTTCGCTCCTCTATACTTCTTGTGCCAATCTAAAAAATTTCTTCTTGCCTCCCTTCATATCATCCATGCAGCTCTTTGCCTAGCTCCAGCCACCTCCTCCTTTGCCTTCCTCTTCACTCTCTCCGCTCATTTTCTTGTTTCCACGTACACGGCTCTGGATTGTACCCTTCTGTTTTTAAGCCATCTCCTCAATAGTACCATCTTTTGTCTCACAGCATTCCTTACCTGTTCATTCTACCAAGGTGTATGCTTCCTTCTCACTCCTCCCATTCATTTAATGCCTAGGGTTTCCCCTAGCTACTTCCTTCACAACACTTCCTTTGTGTTCCATTGTTTCATCACGTTCATCTCCAGTATTTTTTGGTTTTACTTTACCAATATAATTCAATCTCTGTATCTTTGATCTTTTCAGCGAGTCACCTTTTATTTACTCCACTTCCCTCTTTTACTTGACTTCTTCTCCGCCTGTATCTTTAGATCAGCTATTAACAGCTTGTTCTGAATCCATTGACGCACCCGGGATCACTTTTACATCTTCTACTTATTTTTCTATGCCGACACTATAACAGTAACTATCATCGATCTCTGATCAAACTTTCCTGTCCTGTTATCTCCACCTATATTCGAATCTATGTGATTTTTTTCTTATAAAAACCATTCATTTATCTTCAGATTTCTCCTCATCAAAAGTCCATAAACATTTCACACCCTCTGTGTTTCTTAATTCTTCTCCAAACGGTTCCAACATGTCTTTCCACTCTCTTCTCTCCTTCTTCCCACTCTTTGCATGTGAGATCACCCATTAGTATTATCTCCTCGCCTTCCTTTCTTCCCACCTCCACCCTCTCTTCCATGTTTCACTTCATCACTCTTCTCTCTTCTGGATTGCGCCTGTTTTGGTGAGTGCATATACTTACTATACACTAATAATCTCGCTTCCTTTTTTATCTTCGAGCTGTAACTCTTGATTTACTCTTTGCGTCACACTTTCCATCCCTTCCGTAAAACTGCGCTGTGACTGATACATTGGGTCCCAATATAATTCCTACTCCATGCTTTCTCACTCCCTCCCCACTCCTTTATACATCAGCACACAATCTACCACCCAGCTCTCTTCCCTCCTCCCTCCTCCCACCTTCTCATCTCACCCATCCCCATCACATCTATCTCCTTTCCTTTCTTTCATCATGCCCACTATTTCCTCCTCCTTTCCGCTGTACCGGTGAGCCAATATTCAAAGTTCCAAATCGCAACTTAACATTTGTATTAGTCAATTTCTTTTTCCAAAAACGTTTCCGTGATCCTATATCCACAAAGTTGCGATAGTTATGCCGATCGTATCCCGAAGCTGGCAATTCGTTTCAGGCAGCGGCTTGCTAGGTCCAGGGTCCTTGCCTAGCGAGAAGCTCACGAGTAGAAGTATTGGACGCTCAGAGTTGGGGTTGGGTCTTTGCACCCTCCCTTTATATATATATATATAATATATTATATAATATATCTGCTATTTCAGTAATACAGCTGTAAATCGAAATACGTTTCGAACGAAATATTAAATAGTTAATATCATATATATATATATATATACATATTACTAACTATATATACTATATATATCATATATACATATAATATGACTCCAGTCCTATCTAAAGTAGGATAGGAGACACTTCGTATTCCCCTCTCATACTAGGCACCCAATAAACTGGTGGTGTCAGCCTCTCCAGGTAGCCAAGTCACGCCCTTCTCACGCCTGTCAACAATCATTGTGAATGCAGGCCCCCTAAACTTGGATATACGTGGATAGATGAAAGAAATAATACGAAACCGGCCTCAGCGAATAATTTAGTCAGAAAAAAAGTTCGGAGTTTGAGAAGGTTCATCATACGTAGTAGCCATGAACCGGAGCCGTAGCCGGAGCCAGATTTGAAACTATGTTTATGATCGCATAACATCCGAATTTGAGGGTCTCAAAAACCCTCAAGGGTGTCTGAGCACAACCCCACCAGTTCGGGGTGCCAGAGACAAAAAACAATCAACATGCAACCACGCAGTTCGTGGCTGGGACCATAATTAAATATCTGGATGAAAAGGAGTCAAACAAGATTCCTGCGACCTGAATTGCACTCTGATGCGAAACATGCACCGAGCCGTATCTTGAACCAGATTTGAAATCTACCAACAATCATATAGTAGTATATCTTTACTTTTGTTTTCTGAACCATAGAACTAATTTTGAAGGTTTCAAGACGAAAAAAATAGAAAAACACAAGAGTGCTTAACAGAGGATGGTGAATAATGATGACGAAAGATATTCAAGGGCAATCAGAAACGGTAATGTTTCCCCACACATGAGGACCGAATCCCAAAAATTGGTTATATCCCTTGGAAAATAAATTCTTAGAGGTGATACTAGATATTACATTCTTTAACCATTACCAATTAGCGACCGTATATTGAACACTATATATAAATTCTAGCATAACAGGGACTTATTAATTTATACTGCCCACTATTTAACTATCTGTGCGTTCTGCCATCAGATGATGCTCTCCTTTACTCATTCCTAATAGTTACTTAATATATATCATAGAGTTGATATGAATATGATCATATCAGCTTTTTATTTCTTCCATTACACTATTGACTTTAATTATTTGTATACTCCAAGTTCTTTTCAATCAAGAACTTTTATTTTTTCTTTACCTTCTGGAAAAAAATTAATTTTCTTCCGTTTCCATTATAATCATCGATTAAACAACTTTTTTGCTGGCACCCTATTTGTAGCTAAACAGTAAAAGCATGATAAGCGCAAGCACCCCATTCCCTAGCCCTTCCATCAGCGATCCTTAGCGCGCAAATACTTTACTGTATATATAACATTAAATCATCAGATTTACAGTGCACTCTAAAAAGTATCATTCAGACACCATTGAAAGATTGCAATCCTATCGTAAAAGAAACCAATTAATGAAGTACATACCCCGCCATTAGTATTTAGGTTATTCTCTCCCCTTGCTTTTGATGACACTCTTTAGCGTCTTTGGCATACGATTCGATCAGGTCTGACAAAACTTTTTAAAATCAGCGATATTTTTCCCTAAACTCACTACATTTTTTATGGCTTTGTAAACTTTCCATTGACTAAGCTCAAATTATGGCATTGAGCGTATAACGCTCTTTACAATATGCATAAAATTCTCCGATCTGATATGAGAGGATCCGGCAAGCTATTGCCAGGACCATTCAACAATTAATTTGAATCTTCCTGTCATCGAGCCATTTTGTAAAACATTTTGGACCTGTGGCACTGGCGGCGACCTCGTGCATGGAAGTCTCTCCTCATGGAATATCCCATTACACTGTGGAAACTACTTTCCTGAAGCATTGATACAATACACTGGCACTGTTCAATGTTAGTGCTTCTCCTAGGAAGGAACTAGTACAGTCGGTCTGTCTCGCCCTTTTACTACTGAACACACACCCCCAAACTTTGACACATGCGAGGGTCGTTTCATAGTTTTATCGTAGTGTATTTAGGGGATCATCCTTTTTTGAAGCCTATGGGGCGGGCGAAAACTTTCTTTGGGAAGCTTCCCATCAATGAAGTGTTAGATAATAAAATCACCTGAGTCTTTTGTTCTGCCAACTGAGACTCCAAAGCACGTTTAGCCTTTTCTAATTCATCGTTGTGTTAAGCATGGCTTCCGTAATGCCAGGGGGTTTCTTTGCGGCATTTCGGAACAGGTTAATTTAACAACTTCCTTTTGAAAGTGATTCTTGTATAGTTTTGTTCAGAAACATTCATATAATAAAGTATAATAAAAGTTTTATTTCTTTTGCAGTTATTTCCGGGTTATTTATTACTAAGGTGTCATACACACAAATGCTGAATCATAAAACACGTTTTCTATGGGCCCGTGCTCCGATCCGCTTTTACGGCCTTAGAGGTCTGTATTGTATCGCCATTACTGTTACCTTGCAGCACGTAAAACTCACACCCAACTCTTCACCTGAACTTTTCGAGGAATACTTTAACTTGTTTAGCTATTTCGCTGTTGACGTTTCTACCACATTCTATATTAAAGCCACATGACTAACGAGCTTCCTAAGCACGCTCCTTTTCCCAAGTTGTTTCTTCAATCCCTCGTACGTAATTACTAAACTATTAACCCCAACTACCTGTAAAATATACAAAAATGAATAACTGCAATTGAACTTCACACAAAAATCACGGTTCTTTTTATGCACAGCCTAGTCAGTCGAACGCTACTTGAACTCCTTGGCTAGCGAACTCCCAGATTATTCATTTATCTCAGTTTCTATCGTAAAATTACCAGGATGTCCTAAAGAGAAGAATAGGGACTGAAGCTATACATGTCTGAAGAATCATTCAAAGTTAGATTAATTCAGCAGAGTTTCCGCAAACCTTTCGATGGCCACGATGGTATGTATAAATTAACGTGACAATTAACTCAATTGTATAAACATATATGATGCTTGATTGCAGAAGAAACAATGACATTCTCTCATAAACAGTTCTTAAAATAGTTGTATTGTATGAACCTAACAAAATTATTAAAAAACCATTATTTTTTTAACTCAAATATTTTCATTCCTTTTCCGATGATAGTATTGAGTTCAGACCACAAACTTGCCTTTTTAAAAGTGCATAATCGCCCAAGATACGTCAAACACCTATTGTAATGGCGGGTAATGACGTTCGAATAAAGTGGCGGCCAACTTCTACGAGTATGTTAACTTGTGTCAAAAGTGGGTGTAGACTTATGCCACAGCCCAGAAGGGAACGTATATAGTTGTATATGTTTTGTGTACAATGCCCATACTCTCATACTGAGTACAAATTCTACATTATATCAATATAAATATTATATTACTATATTATCATTATAACCTCCCCTATAAATATATATAATATCATATATATATAACTATCTATATATCAACTATATATATATTATACTCATACTATATATATATAACTTTAATTATATATATATTATTTTAATATATACAAATTTTAATGTCCGTTAACATTTAATTTATTAATATTTTCCTTTTCTCTTTTACTAAATATTCATCCTTTTTTCATGAATAGTACTGAGTCAGGAACAAACTTGTATGGATCATAATACGTCAACACCGTATATACATGAGGGGTAATTAGTCCGAATACAGTGGGTCCAATCTCCTACGAGATGTTGTGAGTCTCAAAGTGGGTGCAGATTATGCCACCAGCCGGAAGGTAATACATATGCATACACATATTACGTTTGTGATGGGTTTGTAGTGCATTGCAGACCTCTACCTACCGTGATGCGAGATTTTCACATTTTATCTTCAACTATTTATATGAATATATATATCACTACTATATAGTGATATACTATATATATAATAATCCGATATCAACTGGATATCCTATGTAATATATATATTCCAAAAATAACCCTTAGTAAATTCACATGGAATTTCTCCTGGGCCCTAGCAGATGTCCGCGAAGTGTTTGACGACCACGCCGACGGATGGACTAAAAAGAAAGCCGCCGAGGAATTGTTCCTCTGGTGAACACTATCAGCCCACCCAACAGGAAACCACGACGCCACCTCTACCCGTACCACGGCCGGGCACCCCCCCCCGTATGCGAAGCAAAAAGCGGCACCGTCGACGAAGAGTGAACATACTTACTACCCGCGGGCGAATATTATCTCGTATGATATAACACCCACTGCTACAAAATTTCGGCAACGCAGTGCTCACTACGGATATTCCAACCCAATAACCCACTTAATAAATTCATTTAAGCTGGCTTGGATTGTAAACTGCGGCACCTAGCAGACTGTACCGCGTAACGTGTGTCGACGCGACCACGCCACGTAGCGACTAAAGTACAACGCGCCACGCGAGAACTGTTGCCTGTGGTGAAGTATATTCACCCACCCAAAGGAACCACGACACACTCTACCCGTCCACGCTCGGGCGTAGGGACAAACAGGGCACCGCGCAGACGATGAATTTACTCCTATACGGGGAAATATTGTGCGGGCATTCCTATAACACCTGCAACAAACTTCAACAGTCAGTCGCTCGGATAGTATTCAAACACAGAAAACAAACGTTAAGTTAATTTCACACTTATGAGATGTGAACCTGATGCCCTAGCAGATGTCCGCATAAGTTTTTGACGCACCACGATTACGATGGACTACAACAGTAAAAGCGCAGAGAACCTTGTCCTGTTGGTGACACTTATATCACCGCACCCCAACAGGAAACCACGACGCACTCTACACGTCCACGCTCGGACTCGGGCGTAGCGACAAACAGTGCACCGCGCAGAGTGACAATACTTCTTAATAACGCGGGGAATATTTCTGTATGATCATAACAACTTGCTACAAATTCAACGCAGTTGGGATAGGTATTCAAAAACAATCCTTAGTGAATTCACGACTGCTGGGCCATGACTGGGCCCTCCAGCAGATGTCCCGTAAAGTGTTAGATGGACCACGCCTGACTGGACTACAAAAGTAAAGCCCGGATTGCCTCTGGGGATGACATATATCACCAGCCCAACAGGAAACCACACGCACTTCTACCCGTTCCACGCTCAAGCGTAGCGACAAAGCAGGGGCAACCGCGCAAGTGAAGTACTTTATATCGAGAAGTATATTGTATGTATACCAACGCCTACAAATTCAACCGCAGATGTGATAGGTATTCAAAAATACCCCTTAGTATTTCACACTGCTGGGACTGTTGACACCTGGGCCCAGAGATGTTCGCGTAAGCGTTTTCGACCACGCCAGATGGCCAACTACAGTAAAGCACAAGAATTGTTCTGTGGTGAATATATTCACCCACCAACAGGAACCACGACGCATCCTTCCCGTCCACACTCAGGCGTAGGGACAAACAGGGCACCGCGCAGAGTGAAATACTTCTATAACCCGGGAATATATTGTATGTATAACCAATCAATCAATTCACAGACGCAGTGTCCGCCATACTGAAAAATCAACGCCTTTTGTAATTATACACACTGCTAGGATGATAACCTGCGGCCCTAGCACAGACTGTCCGGTAGCGTTTTGACGACCACGACCGACGATGGGACTAAAAGTAAAGCGCCCAGATTGATTCCTCGTGTGAAAATATTCACCCACCCCAAGGAACACGACGCACTCTACCCGTCTCAATTCTCGCGCTTTAGTTTCTTTAGGTGGGTAAGGGCAGAGTGAAATAAACTATTATATAACGGGGAAATATATTGTATGCTATAAGCTATGCTATCCTGTACGATATCTTGCCTGATGGTATTAAAAAAAAAAAGATATTAAGTAAATCATAAAAAATTCTTGAGTATTTTTTCATATTTGTCAAAAATTACGGAATAAGTATCAGATAATTTATTTCATTGAATAAAATGTAAAGCCGTTCGAGAATTGTTTCCTGTGGTGCAATATATCACGCCAAACCCATCAGGAAAACCACCGACGCCACTCTTACCGTCCACGCTCAAGCGTATGCGAACAACGGGCTCCGCGCAGAGGAAATACTATTAAAACCGGGGATTATATTGTATGCTCATAACAACCTGCTACAAATTCACAACGCACTCTGACTAGCTGTTGATTAGGTATTCAAAAAAATAACCCATTAAGGAGTGCCTTCGTGACGGTCCTGTTGGGTGGCGTGACTATATTTCACCCCAGGAACAATCTCTCGTGCTTCTACTTTTAGTCGCATACGTGGCGTGGGCGTCACACACTTGCGCGGACATCTGGCTAGGGCCAGGTTTCATTTTCGATGCAGAAAATGAAATTACGAAAATGTATTTTTGAATTACATATGCACAATCTGCGCTTGAATTCTGTAAGCAGTTGTTATACATTACAATAGTCATTCCCCGCGTTTATAAAGATATTTCGCTCCAGAGCGGTCTGCGCCCTGTGTGTCAGCCTTACGCCGAGCGTGACGGTTAGGTGATCGTCGATAGTTTTTTTCTCTGAGCAAATGTAATTCCTGAAGTACCAAAGTTCTTTTCGCTCGAGGCTCTGGATTCATTAACATTAAAAGTTCATCCTGCTTAGGCCAGCGTTCACCATTCCCAGTAGTGAATGAAATTACTTAGGTTTTTTATTTTTGTACCTATCACACTTGCCCCGTTTGAATTTTGTAGCAGTTGTTATACATACAATATTTTCCCCCATTTATTAAGTTTAATTATTTTTTTTTTTCCCCACCCCCTTCTTCTTTTGGCACTCTGCGCGGTGCCCTGTTGTCGCTACCCCGACCGATGGACGTAGGACGTGGGTGCGTCGTGGATTTTCCTGTTGGCCCGTGGGTGATATATTCACACGATTGAACAATTACTCGTGCTACCTCTTAGCTCCATCACCAGTGGTCGTCCAACACTTACTCGGACATCTGCTGAGGGGCCCAGGTCACATCCACAGCAGGTGTGAAATTATTAAAGGCGTTATTTTTTGAATACCAATCACACTGCGTTGATTTGTAGCAGTTGTATATATATATTATTCTATTTGTATATAACATATAAACTTTGAAATACTTTTTTATATTAGTGTTGCTATTATTAATGTAATTATAAAACTATATATAAATTTATAAATTATTATATATATATACTATATATCATATATATATCGTCGGGTTAGTAGGAGGTATCATTAGTAGTAGTTTGGTCGTAGCCATCATATTCATGCATAGCGAATATCATTATTATAAATTTTTAAAATATTTGCCATTAAACTAAGACTTTAATAATTTTTATACTCTATTTTTCTTTCAAACTGTAGCATGTATATTATTTTGCTTACTTTTGCAAACACAATTTATTATCTTTTAATATATTCTTTCAAAGTGTAACATTTAAATTTAAATATATTTTTTTTTAAAACTTTAACATTTATATTTCATTTCATTTTTCTTTATTTATTTATTTGTATCATTTTTTATACCTATAGTAAATACCTAAAATAACCAGTACCCATATATCCACGAAAAAAAAACAAACAAACAAACAAAACATGCTAGCTTTTACAAAATTGTGTTGTAATTATATATGTGGTATATGCATGGTATACCGTTTTCGTTTAAGCATTAACTTAATTTTTTTTTTAAGATGAAATAGTTTTCGGTTTCCTTTCCAGACTATAACTAAATAATGTTTTAAGTGTTAAGTTTTATTAAAAATTAAAAAAAAAAAGTGAAATTTGTTTCATTTATAAAAGTGCTAATAAAAAATTTAATTATTTTGTATTTAAAAATTTTTTTTCGAAAAATTTGTTTTTATTGACCCTAAAGCAGTAAAGCAGCAAGTAATGCAACTCACCCACCCCATCCCTACCACCAATCCCAACACACAGTGATTTTCTGCTTCATGTCATACATTTGAGAGTATTTGCTGTATTACAAAGTCAAATATTGTTTAAACGTAGCATTTAACATTGTAAAATCTAGCAGAACCTTATAAAATTCACTACCTGACATATCTGTACCACTAAAACTACAAATAAAAGATAGCGTTAACAAAAATTCCTTTATATAAAGGGTAACTAACTTAACATTACCTAATAAAACATAACCAAGCCTTATTTTTTTAATTATATCGATATCAAGCAATGTTAATTTAGTATAATAATAATATCTAACAAAATTTATCATAACGTAACCCGTCTAGTATAACAAAGTTGTAACTTATCAATATCTGTCGATATAGCAATAACTAACAAAACTACACATAACCTATCCTACTAAACTGCGAACAAATGCTAAAATTAACAAACTTTCTTACATGTTGAAGGTAACTAACCCAGCATGGCTTAACAAAACTTATCCTAACCTGATTTTTTATAATGTCGAAAACATATTGATGCTAATTTAGCACTAACATAATATATCTATCAAAACCTAACAAAATTTGTTATATCCTAACCTTTCTAACATATTAAAATACAAATAAATGCTAGTATGACAAACTTCTGACATCAGTATCTGGTAATATGGCCATATCTAACAATACTTTACATAACATAGCCAACTAAACTATGAATGAAAGCTAACATTATCAAAGTGCCTTATCTATCAGTGGTAACTACATTAACATTACCCCACAAAACTTAACCTAACCATACTTTCCCACCATATCAATAGTTGTTAATATAGTAATATTTAACAAAACCTAACAAAATGTAACATAACTTAACCTATTTAACATACTGAACTACGAATAATCACTAAGATTAACCAAGTTTTTAACAAAGTAATTTGGCATGTATACATTAAATCATTATGACTTACCGAGATTGAGCATTTCCCTACATATCTAGCATACTAAACTATGAATAAATGCTATCATTAACAAAGTGTACAACCTATCAAATATACTAACATTTTGAACAATAAATAAATGCTAACATTAAAGTTCTCAACCTAATCTAGTATTACCCAGCAAAACCTAACCTAATCCTACTTTTCTATCATATCATTAATAGCTAGCATAGTAATATAACCTAGCAGATAATAACCTACTGAACTACGAATAAAATGATAACATTAATAAAGTGTCCTACATATCAGAGACGGTACACATTATCCCTAGGAAAAACATAACAAACAATCACATGCCAACATTACCGAATCTTACCGTATCATATGCATGATGTTATCTCTTCGAAGTCTTGCATTGTATTCCGTTCTTCGTTCAAACATTAACTTAACTTAGTTTTCCTTTAAACTGAAATAATTATATTTCCTTTCCAAGCTATAACTAACAATTTTAAAAAATTTCTATTGAACATTAACTAAATTTTTTTTAAGTTTATACTTTTATTAAAAATTTCTTTCATTACTAAATTATTGAATATTTTTCAAATTAAGTTTTTTGCAAAATTTTAAATATTTTATTAATAATTTGTGATTTTACTGACTCTAAAGAAGTAAAGCATTAACGCAAACCATCTTTCCCAAATTTCCCACATCCCTGTAATCAATTGATTTACTACTTTGTCATATATATATATATATATATATATATATATATATATATATATATATATATATATATATATATATATATATATATATATATATATATATATATATATATACAGTATCCCTCGCTATATCGCGGTTCACTTTTCGCGGCTTTATAAACATGCGTTATTGGTTTTAAATAACAGTAAGGTATATCGCATTTAAAAAAAAATTTAAACTCTATATATATTATATATTTTTATATGAATATATGTATTTAATAGTATATGAAAGTTTTTGAATAAAATGGGTTTTACATATATCACATATATAACAATACACTGTACATTCGGAAGTGTGCAAGTAAATTCTCGTGTAGTTTGAATCTCTCTCCTGTTCCGCCTAAGCTGTAAGGAACAATAGACTCGCTGATCTATGTAGTTTGCCGATGTGAGATTTTCCTAAGAGGATCTATAATATATATATATATACTATATATATATATATGATATATATATATATATATATATATATCATAGTATATATATATATATATATATGATATATATATATATGGGTGTTTAGTAAACATAGGCAAAAATTAAAGGTTATTCCCTGGACCATTGTAAAAAAAATTGTCCTTTGATTATTTTTTGAAAACCTTTGTTTCGGAGATACAGGGGGAACAAAGATGTCGACAATAAGAACGATTTTTCGTATTTTGTATAATATGAATTTTGCCCTAAATAATATGTTTTTGCGAAGCAGTGCCTTAGATAATTTTTGTAGTCAATAAATTCTAAATAAATAAACATCAGGCAAGTGCAGACATCAAAACGAAATACAGGGGCAAACTTTAGATTAGTACGCTTATATGTTTAATATTGTGTGGTAAACAGTACGTACATAAAAATAGGTTGTACCATTTGAAACATAATTTAAGAATGTATTTAAATAGCATAAAGGAAAAAGTTCGATGAGCAAAATAATTACAAAATATATCGAAATGGTACTAGTCTACGTAGATGGGCGTGTCGCTTCTTTTATTGACGTCACGTGATGTAGCTAAAGGTGTATGATTCCTTAGATCTGAACGTGACTTTGACCCCGTACCCCGCCTACAATACAGGACAGCGTTGCTTACTAGGGAATTGTTTTACTCTGGCAAAATTTAACCGAAGCCGCACGTTAGAGCACATTCTCATTTACTTATTGTACAGTAACTATTGCTAGCAATACAGTTTAAACGTGGATATCATTTCCATACGTCTTATGATTGATCATTTGGTATCTGTCGAATTTGCTGAGAGTGGATGCCGTTTGGCTGTTTTACGTGTATTTTCTCCATTTAATAGTTAAACCTTTGTTAGTTACGTCCTCTATCATGAATCGTTATACCAACGCCGAGATGACGAGCATGCCTTTCATTTATGGACTTGCTGATGGTAATTCATTACAAGCTAGGCGCTTGTACATTGAACGATTTCCGCATCGTAATATTCCTGATAGAAAAACCTTCCAAAGTATTCATCACAGTCTTCATGAAACAGGCACATTGAAAAGAGGCGGAGGGCCAGGAAGGCCAAGGACAGTACGAACGGTAGCGGTTGAAGAAGATGTGCTGGACATGTTTGAGGAAGATCCAGGTACGTCTACTCGAAATAATGCAAATAATTTGAATGTAAGTAATAGGACTGTTTGGAAAATTCTTAGGGAGTATTTGTTCTACCCATACCACATACAATGCGTTCAGGCATTTCTTCCTGCTGATTTTCCTCTACGTATTGCATCCTGCCAATGACTTTTGCACACATTGGTTCAAATTCCTCAACTACTGACGCTGATTCTTTTTACCGATGAAGCTAACTTCTCAAGAAATACAATAAGGATTTTCACAATAACCATATGTGGGCTGATGAAAATTGACATGAGGTACTTGAAGATCGTTTTCAACATCAGTTATCGTTGAATGTTTGGGCTGGAATTGCGGGTGACTCGCTAATTGGAACGGTATTTCTACCAGGAAGACTTACCGGGGAGATGTATCGCAACTTTCTGGAACACACGCTACCTCAGTTTCTGGAGGATGTACCATTGGCAACAAGAAATGCAATGTGGTTTCTGCACGATGGTGCACCAGCGCATTTTTGGGTGCTTGCTCGTAGATTTCTAACGCTAACATACGGAGATCCATGGATTGATCGAGGTGGACCTCACCCATGGCCTGCTCGATCCCCGGACCTAAACCCCTTGATTATTTCCTATGGGACCATACAAGGTCATTGGTTTACAATACTCCAGCGGAAACTGATGATGACTTGCTAAATTGGATAATTGGTGGGTGTAACTCAATCTGAAACAACTCTGGTGTTTTTGAAAGAGTTCGGCAGCCAATGAGGAGAAGATTGGATTCGTGCATCCTAGCCAAGGTGGTCATTTTCACAGTTCTTGTAGATTAAGAAAGTTTACATGTAATGTTTGGTAATAAATGTTTGTTATTGCCGTAACTTTTGTTGCCCCTGTATCTTCGAAACAAAGCTTGTTTTCAAGTCATCAAAGGACAAAATATCCTTCGAATACTCCAGGAAATAACCTCTTGAATTATTGCCGTATGCTTACTAAACACTAAATATATATATATATATTTATATATATATATATATATATATATATATATAGTATATATAGTATATATATATTATTATATATAAATTTAATAAAATTTAAATATTATATATATATTATATATATTATATATTATATATATATATATATATATATATAAATAATATATATATATTATATATATATATATATATATTTTTAATCATAATAAATTTTTTTTTTTTTTTTCTCCCTTTGAGCTTTCGTTCCTAAAGCTGGAACCTCCTTCAGAAGAAGTATATTATAAACTCTCTCTGGAGTTTATAATATACTTCTTCTGAAGGAGGTTCCAGCTTAGGAACGAAAGCTCAAAAATAAATATATTTAATTTAACTTATAAATGTAAATTATTTTTTCTTAACTGATTCTTCTAATCTTTTCAATAAGCCCTCCTACTGATATATATATATATATATATATATATATATATATATATTATATTATATATATATATATATATATATATATATAATATATCTTATATATATAAAGATTTAAGATGAATATATATAGTGTGTTTAGACTGTGTGGTGATAGTTGTGCTTAACTGGAGCTCTGATGGTTTGAGTGGCGTTTGTATAATGTTTTAGTTATTTTGCTCTAAGTATATTTGTACATTGACGCTCTCCTGTTTTAATTGTTTTTCACTTTTTCTGCAAGTTCCCTGCGAAGAACTTATAATAAAAGATAAGTGATCCGATTGAAATTAAATTTTTGAAACTTTTTAAGTTAGGTTAGATAGCAATAGTTTAGTTTTTAGGATTGTGGTTTGCACTATAGATAGTACTAGGGTAGATTTTTTCTTAGTTTTTTAACTTTAAGTTTTTTAGTGTTTCTACTTTTTATTTTATTTAAACGGGTTTAACACAGCACCTACGTTTTTACGTCATTATTATTTTAATTTATACATAAAGTTTTTATGTTGAATAATTGTATTTTTCTTTCTGAACAGGTGAGGGTGTGCGAGTGCGTGAGGGTTTTAACTTATTAAATTTTTTCATATTTTACATATTTATTATAAATACGGTTTTATCGTCTTAACATTTACGGTTTTTTGTTGTGTGAATAATTTTAACCTGTTTTTTTTATCTGTCTGTTTGTTTTTGTTTGTTGTTTTTGGTTTGGTGTGGTTGTGTGTGCGCGTGTAATGGTAGATTTGCGCAGGCGCGGGCTTTCCATAGACTTTACTAACATCCGCGGCTTAAACTCTATTTCTGCATCCGTGGAATACCACCTCTCTAACTCTAACCCTAACCGTTTTGCTCCTGTCTGAGATACAGATGGCTAAGAATTCATCTCTAACTCGTTTAATGGTATCCATACTATACTTTATTTATAATTTTCCGTCTAAAGGTGGAGTAATGTGCCTATGTAAACATACACTCTGTAAAACGTCTCAAGAATCTCGAATCTCTAAATTCGATTGTTCTGTGGCTTAAAATCTTTCTTTCCTTCTACAACAATAATCTTGTGCTTCTGCTACTGTTCTCCCGCTAAAAGAACAGATTTTCACTTCTTTTTTTGAATATCTTACTACTTCTCAGAGACTGTTATATCTTCTCATCCAAATACAGGTCCTCTATATGGGGGATTTCAATGTAACATAACACTGATGTTGGGGTCCTCTCATACCGATTTAAGGTGGGAAGAAGGCCGAATCATTCAGCATTCTCAACGATCTGGAGGCAACTAATTAAAGAAACCACACACATTCCGGATTCGTCCTAACAATTCTTGAACACACTTGACCTATGTTTCACAACTAGCCCTTCTCTCTTAAAACAAACTTCGCTCCTTCGGTAAATCTGACCACAACCTTATATCTCTTAATTTTAATAATCTTCTAGTCAACAGCTCCATCCTGCCCTACGGTTTTTTTCTGGCACTTTGATCGGCCGATTGGGGGGCCTTGCGTCGCTTCTACGCTAACTATATTGGAAATGACTGCTTTGTCTCTGTGACGCTTCGACTTCTGCCGATATGGTGGGAGCTGTAACATTGATCGGATGAGCAGGTTCATTCTTCTCGACTAAATCTTTCTCTCCTCATAATCCATGGTTCGATCTTTCTTGTTCGAGGCATCAGGCTAGAGACAGTGCGTATCGGGTGTTGGAAAAATTCTCGTTCTCCTCATATCATTCTCGCTTATTTTTCATTCAGCTAGAAATTCGTTGCAGGGATACTCTTCGAACGAGCAAGCGGGCTTTCACCAAACGAAAGTGGGCTAACCTCCTTGGTTCTCACCTACTGACAAATCTTTCTGGTCTCTTGCCCAAACATCTCTAACAACTTCGTAAATCTGTCCTTTCCTCCTCTTATTCGCTCTGATGGTTCTGTTGCTAATTCCCAACTGAAAAAGGCAATCTCTTCGGCTCCCTATTATCTCTAACTCAACCCTGGACCGTAGCGACAATCTCATCCTGCTCCTTCTCCTCTCAGGTGTCTATGCCTTTGCCTGTGATACATTCGTTCGGATGCATGAACTCCTGAAATCACGAACGTGAGGAAGGCGGGTGGCCGGATGGCAATTCCTCCCGAGTTATTGAAAGGGAGGTGTACTTCCGTGCTATCTCCGCCCCTCGTCAACTATATTCCTCTATGTCTCATACTAAACTTTTTCCCCTGCAAGTGTTGGAAGCGACGCTTCATGTCCAACCTGAGTGTGCGCAGAAAAAGGAAGCCGCTTCTGATCTATTTCTAACTATCGCACTATAGCTCTTACTTGTATTCTATCTAAGATCTTGAAACTCTTCTCAACTCTCATTTCTTAGATCATCTGAACTCTTCATTACTTCATTTTCCGATCGCCAGTTAGGTTTCGGCACTCGAGGTCCCACTGCGCGATATACCTTTTCCCTATTTTACTGATTTATGGTTTTCTTGCTTTTAAGAACTATGGGGAGACTTGCCGTGGTAGCGCTTGACATATCCAAAGCAATTTGACCGGGTTGGGCACGCGTCACTGGCTCTCCAAGCTCCCCTCCTTTGGGTTTCTCCTTCTCTTTGCTTTCACTTATGTCTAGTTTTTCTTTCAAATTGCTCAAAATTGGGCTGTTTGTTGATGGGGCGGACTTCTCTTCCTTTTCTGTCACTAGTGGTGTTCCCTCAGGGTTTCTGTCTTATTCCTACTTTATTCTTACTTTTCATTAATGATCTGCGCACCTGCACATCTAACTCTATCCACTCATATGCCGATGACTCGACCCTTCATTCTTCACCTCATTTCAATTCTTCTCCTTCTTTTACTTATAGAATTGCCCTCGTCTTAATCTTTTCCGATTCTATTTCTCGCTGATTCTGGATAGAATTTCCGGGTTTTGGGTCGTCTGAACCTTGTGAAATTCAATTCTTTAAAAAACGCTCAACTTCTACAAATCTCCCTTTCTAAGACACCTTGCAACTTCTATCTCTTTCGACGGTTCTCCGTCTCTCTGTTGACAATATAAACATCCTTGGCCTTAACTAAACAGAAAAATGTCTTGGAAAACCTCACAATCACAATGATTGCTAGGGCGCTCAAAGAAACTGGCAGTTCTGTTTAGACTCCGAGACTTTTTTTCCTCTTCTCAGTTACTCCAGCTATATAAGGGTCTCATCCACCCTTGTATCAAAGTACTACTATCAATCTCGGGGTGCTCTGGTTTCCACCCGGCTTTTGGATAGGGTCGAGTAAAGCCAAAAGGCTTATAAACTGTTCTATACTTTCCAGTTCACTTGACCCTCTATCTTTGCGGCGAGATGTTGGTGCTTTATCTCTTTTCTTAGGTACCGCAGGCAGGGCCTCGAGGGCCCGCAGCCGCTCGAAGCAGGCCACCTGCTCGCCACCTCGTAGACACTAAAGGACCTGTGTCTGCACATGAGTTTTGTGCTTACATTAATAGCTCTAGTCTAGTTCGACTACTGTTGCTTCCTTCTTCCATCCACACTCTTTTCTCTGGAATTCTCTTCCATCTTTGTGGGTTTTCCTGCTGAATTTAATCTCCCCACCTTATAAAGCCTGCGTCTATGCTCATCTGCGTAATTTATATTAGTTGTTGACTTCTGAGCGTGTAACACCCCTCCTTGAATAGGGCTCTGCCGTGAGTGGTGGTGACAATAAAAAAAAAAGTATATATTTTAATCTTTCCGCTACTTCGCGGATTTTTACCTATCGCGGGGGGTCTGGAACGCATCCTCCGCGACAATCCCTTAGTAATATATATAATATATATCTATTATATATATTATATATATATATATAATGAATATATATAATATATATATAAATATTATATATATATATATATATATATATATATATATATATATATATATATATATATATATAAAATAATTTAATGAGAAAAATGTGCTTGATAATTCTTAATTAATTTAGAAATTCTTGGTTGTAGTGCATGAGAGACAACAAATTCTTAGCTCTAGTTCAATGGTTATTTTATTTCTCTTTTTTTGCCTTAAGATCTTCCATAGCACCAAATGTTTGCTTGCATAAATATGATGACCCAAATGGAAGTTAGGAATTAATTGCAGTTTTGGCTATTTAGGATATTCATTTTTCCATCCATGTCACCAATTTGACAAAGCTGTTTCATGAAAAGTATTTCTTAAATTTGTATCTTCCTTAATTTCAATCAACTGTTCTTGGAATGTAATAAAAAGATGTTTTAGTTTATTGTTCTCATTAAATGGATTTAAGACCATTTAAAGTCGTCACTTGGAAGGTTAATAAAATTTTTAAAAAATTATTCTCTCAAATTTGTCAGGTGTGTGAGAATGTGTCCTTTTTCTGACAATTTTATTTCATTTTCTACAATGAAATCATTCAAAGTAGGAAACATTTTTTGAAACGTAAAAAAATTACCAAAAAATAAAATAAAAGGTTTTCTTCACGCTTGTCGCTTACCCTCCCCTGGTATTTCGAGGAGCGCACCCAGTTTGAAAACCACTGCTCTAGTCTATATGATGGACTGCCTCCGAAGCAGGATCCACTAACCCACTCGGTATTGATATGTTTTAACCAAACATCAAAAGAGAGGGTGTAATGCTCTTTTTTTATCGGCGCGAGTCTCAGAGTGAACAGCATCATCGGTAAGAGGCTCGGTCAGTCTGAGGGGCTCAAATCATGTTCTTGCAACATACATTTTAGACAAGCCAGTAGGTTCCTATGTTGGACCTCCATCAATCTGTTTTCCCTTGGGTTTGCACTACATCTGGTCCGTTGTTCCATTACCACTTCCCTGCAGACTTCCTCAAACAGGCGACTAGTGATATTTGCACCTATGTATGAAATAATCACCTGGGGAATTCTATAGAATGGAAAGAGCTCGTGCATAAATGCATTCAATATTTCTTCCGAATTTATTTTTTTGAGTGCCACTGCGAACAAGTACTTGCTGTAACGGTCAATCAAGGTAAGTAGGTATTTGTATCCCCTCGCATTAGATAATTTAAGAATGTCCTCATGGACTGGCTCAAACTTTATGGTAGTTTCTTTAAAAACTCCGTAATTAGAACTGATGCCGGCTCCCGTTTTATATTTCTGACAAGTGGCGCAAGTGCGGACAAACTGTTTCACATTTTATTCACGTGATGGAACACAAACTAAGTCTTTATTGCAAGCTAGAGTCCTATTCATGCCTAAATGTCCTTTATTATGATATTCGCTGATTACACTAGGCACACAATTTTCAGGCACAAAAATTCAAGAGTAGTTTAAAAAGACGCATACTATTAATTTTATCTCTTTTTTTTGGTATAAAAGAATGTTTTATTAACTTCAAAGTCGTGTTTTCCTTCTTCGCCATCAGATCAATAAGGTACTTATATGATTGTTGGTTTTGTCTAATTTCTTCAAGTCTAAATCTCTCTTAAAATGCGCAGCCAATATTATCGCATTTCTATCGAAAGTTGTTATTAAGTTTATTTTTGCAGTTTCCAACAAGGCCGCATCAGCGCTGTTCTACTTTCATTTCGAACATACAGACCCACTAGTGCGCACTCATTCATTACCAAGTTAATAGGGCATACCTCATAGGCTGGCCGCTCATTGGATCTAGTAACTAAGTGGGCTGAGTTACAGCCTACCCATTTGTGACTGTATTTGTCATCACGCCAACCTCATTTTCTTACGAAATGTTATTTGCAAGTAAATATTTTAATAAAGCATTTTGATTCTCGGTGATCAACTTCATCTTGATATTGAAAGTGCTCAAGATTGTCAGTTCCTTCAGCTTCCTTGCATTGTAGTTCTGTACGTCATTAGCGTGGTTTATTTTATGTACAAATGCGCGAGAGCACGTGCATATTCGTACACTCTTCCCCATTCATAGTACTTATACTGAAATAGCACTGATCTGATTCAGCAATCGGCAAAGGATAATAAGCATTCGTCAAATCTAATTGAGAAAAAATCTTTGCCCCATGAAGTGAACTAAATATATAGTTTATATTGGGCATAGCAAATACGTCATTCTTAGCCCCAGAGTTCAGGTTTCTGAAATCGCAGACAATTATTAGTTAATTAATTAATTAATCTTTCTCTAATAAAGAAATTGAAAAATTCCATTGGGGAGAGCCCTCTCTTTAAAACTTTTGCTATTACTAAATTTAATAGCTCTCTTTTTGTTTGTTCAAATAGCTTGCGTGGAACTCGTCTCACTTTCATTTGTATGGGCTTACCCGTTATATTAGTTTTGTAAGGAAAAAGCGAAGCTAATTCTTTTAACATAGCAGGCGGAATGTGAGTCTTCTCTCTCCCCGGTAAATCAGATGTTTCCTCTTATTTCTCGTCTTAAGTTTCGACATCTCGTTTTCCCCATCCCCAAATTCTTCGAACAAGTCAGCCCAAACTTTGAGCTAAGCTTCCCTAAGTTCAAAATTTTTAGGTAAACAGGAATTTACAGATAAATGTTTATGTTCATCTATAAGATTATTAATTATTGGTATATCGCTTAAACGCTCATTAGAAGCTATATAAGAGGAAAATTGAGAGAGAGTGTGTGAATGAAAGCTTTATCCTTGCAAATCGCATCATTAAACAAATTTTTACATTCATTACTATGGGTGTCCGTTAATATATCTAATTCAAAATTAATTTTAAAATCAAATTTCTTTAGGAAGGGCATTCCCAAAGTACAAATAGGTAATTTAGTTGTTAAAAATTCCACATTATACATTCTTTTTAAACCTTTATCTATGGTAATGTTTTCCCGGGAATATATGTCTATTACAGTATCGTTAGAAGCCTTGATTTGACCGATAATCGATATATTATCGTCCCCATCTATCGGGATTAAATTCAATTCACTACCAGAGTCAAGAACAAAGACTCTCTTTGATATTCTATCAACAATAGTATTAGGTTTATAATTTCCTACATTATTTGCTTCATTAATATAATTTTTAACGGGAATTTCCCTCATCGGAGTTTCCGTAGATAACATTTTCGAAGCCGTTAGAGACGGGCGTTATTATCGTATGGATCACATCTATACTCTTATCAATAATCGGAACACTCAGAGCTTTAATGAAAGGAGAATGATCTCCTTGTACATGCAATAGTTTTATGCTTAGTACATTTATTATTATTATTATTTAGATGTGATGTGTATTATTAGTTATTTTTATTAGTTAGTTTATTTATTTATTTTATTATTGGTTATTTTATTTATTTATTATTATTATTATATTATTAATTTTATTATTATATTTCTTTGTTATTATTGATTTTATGGTTTGTAATTGTTCATTTAATTGTATTTTATTATTATATTATGTTTTTTTGGGTTTATTTGTTTTTGTGGTATTATTATTATTATATGAGTTTTTGATTTATTGGTTATTGATTTTTGTTATTAGTGATTTTTAATGCTTTTTTAAGTTTGTGTTACTCACAATAATGTTTAATTTGTGCTATGAGTTCATGTGATTAAAAGAGTCTTGGTGTGCTCGATTATTGGTTTTTGAGTGGGGGTTGCAATGGTTGATTTTTAGACGTGTCCGTTGGCATGTGGGGGGGTGTTGAGCTTTCTGTTTGTCTTGCTGTGTGCGTTCTTTTTTTGTAATGTGTTGTTGATCTTTGACGGGTTGTTGAGTTCTTTAATCTTCTCTCGCTGGCGCGTATACCCGCGTATACCAACTAATATATTGAGCAATATTTCGAATGACACGTGTAACTTTGATGTAGGAATCTTGCGTGGGGTTTTCACAATTCCCCAGCAGTTCGGCGCTTACAGCGTTGCCTTGTCTTCGTTCTCTATGAGCATTTCCTCTATTTTAAGATGGTGGCTGTTCTTCTTTCTCCTTAGATTTGGCAGAGGCCTCACTGAGCTATACTGCAACCTTGGTAAGTCTTAAGAAGTCCTTTCATCCCTCGAAAGAATTATTTGTTTACTTTGGCTTCTTCTAAAACCGGGAGGTTGTTATTGTTTTTATTTCGACTCTCTGTATAGGATCCTCTTTCTTCTTGGGAATATAACGGTTCTCCTTGAAGATGATTCACTGCTCCCCAATATTCTCTCCCCCCCCCCTTCGTTCATTGGGGGTTTTGTAGTCTTACCTTTAAAAGTTCTTATATAAATTATCTGCTACTTTCGTAATTTTTTCAAGATTACTGTCGTCTGCCAAAGTCATTAAACTTTTTTAGATGCGAGATGGTAGTTCAATGATAAGCAATTCTTGAACAAAAGGCGCATTGTTTTCCGCTATCAGATTGAGCCCTTTCTTCCCATGACGTCTCGAACACTCACTAAATAAGCTGAAGTAAGTTTTTTCTTTTTCTTCCCGTCTGGAATATTCCTCCGGCCTGACTTCTCAGATTCGGTGCATAAGCCTCCTCTATTGCAGTAATCAATTTCTGGATGCAGTCCCCTCCAAGAGGAACCTGATGGTCGCGACTATATTATGGGGAGGACGGAAGCTAATATTCTCACGCGCTCTTTTGGATCGTCCACGTCATTCAGTTTAAATGCAGTTATAGTATAATGTAACCATGTAATTATATTCCGAACATCTAATTTTGGTATAGCACCTATCGACAGACTGGTCTATGGTGTCTCCAAAAATGGGGTAGAAACTATGGGGGTAGTAGATCTTGATTGTAGTGATGTATGCAGTCCTTGACTTTCCTCCCCCCTCCGAATTTGAATTTCCTTCTCTTCTTAGTGGAGATTTGGGGGAAGCGGGATAAGCTGCCGAAGTCTTCGCAGATGTTTTTGGGGCAGTACATGACTTTCCCCTACCCCACGCGGTCTTGAATTGGGGGATCGTTTCTTCTGGCCGGACATCGTAACAAATTTTCTGCCTTTCTTCAGCACATTATTATTATTATTATTATTATTATTATTATTATTATTATTATTATTATTATTATTATTATTATTATTATTATTATTATTTATTTATTTTTGCCGGTGAGGTTAGCTGAAAATGGCGCTTTTTTTAACGTCTACCGACTTTTAAAATAACGGCCTTTTCCCAAATACATCTTATAACCATAAATTAAATTTATTAAGAGCTACTGTAACTAGCCACTAAGACTTTATGTAGTTTATATTTTTTTCACATAAGCAACCACTAATATTTTTTTTACATTTTCTTTTCACTATTTTCAAATATCACCACTTAGTTAATTATTAATAACACCCAGATCAAAGGGTTAAGGGGAGCTTTGTCACTGTGTTAAGTGTCACCAAATACTATGTTACAATCTAATCTCTTTTAATGTTAACAGCCTCCTATTAGAGAGGTCGACCTGGCATAGAATTAATGATGATAGTTTGAAAAAACATCTGTTTATTTACCGTTTTATTTTTTTTTAATGATCCTTAACGCCTTTTTTACAGTTACACACGAATTATTTCTTTTCAATGCTATTCAAGGGTAAATGTTTAAGCTTTTAAGATCAATTCTGTATTTTAATCCTGAATCATCGTATTTAACCTTTATTGTAGTTAGTACTTCACTGACATTAGGCATCTCAAATACCTTGAAACTACCTGGCGACTCCGGGCCTTTATCCAAACTTATGCTACAGAACAACAAACTTTCTTAGGACATGTCAAAGGACCAGATTACAGACGGAATATGTTAGTACACAGTTTAAAATATTCTTGAAACTCGACGTGTGTCTAGGCTCGCTCCTCATATCGAACGCCTGAGCCGTAACAATGCAACGCTTGTAAAGATAGATTTAAGTGTAGAGCTTCCTTTACTTGCGGAAGTATATATAATAGATAATGTATATAAAATATAATTTATATATATATTATTTATTATATTATATATGATATTAGTATAGATATTTATATATATTATATATATATATGATATATATATACTGAGTAATATTACTATATATCTATAGTCAATATACTATATCAGTATATCATACGTTATTAATCGTATTTGCATTTAAAATTACAAATGTTACATATATTTGTATGCATCAAGTAAGCATGATAAGCTATCCTTGTAGGTAAATATCTGAGCTAGTCCAAGATGGAAATTTGCTTACTCTAAAAGTTAGTGTGTAGTTCAGGAATTTATAATTTCTGGTTTTATCTGGCTATCAAGAGAATATAACAAAATTAGAATTTCAGATTACATTGTTTACTTCAAAGAAAATGTAATGGGATCTGTAAAGGGAATTCATCTTTGTCGCCCTAAGAAATCTGTTCCTTGAGGGTCAACTTCCGGAAGTGACAGAAGTGTGCTAAGCGGCGAGGAATTACCAGTCGCTTGCCAGCCGCCGTGGCCTAGATCACGGGAGGAGGGGGTGGTCTTCAAGCCGGTCGTGCTATGAGATGAGTGTGTGGTGGATGGTAACCGAGTTCCCCCCGGTTTGGTGGGGTTTAGGACTTTGAAAGCCGAGAAGTATTATTCGCGTAACGCGAAAGACAGGCAAAAAGGAAGCCTAGGGCTCAGTATGTTTTTTACACTGTAGCTGTTGTGTGTTTCGAGAGTAGAGAGAGGAGAGAGAGAGAGGAGAGAGAGAGAGAGAGAGAGAGAGAGAGCACACCGTTCCGAATTCATTCATTTCTGATCTCAATTTGTCTATTTTTAAATATTAATGTCAGTAATTCATAGCTTTAATTCATAATGATATATAGTATATATAGTTATTATATTTACTTACATATATATATATATATAGTAATAATATATATAGTATAGTATATATCAGTATATAATATATAAATATATATATATATAATATATATATATATATAATATATTATATATATATAAATTATAATTGTGATTGTGCGTAATGCCGTCGGTTGGTGGTGGTTTTGTGGCACACAGCATCTTCTCCCGAACTCCCATTCACGCACTAAGACCGGTAATTATGGTGCAGCTCCAACTCCGACTTATGATCCTCTGACTCCGGTTCGTTGTTGGTGAATAATAGGCCTATAACGATTTTGTAGTATCAACCATGGTGCACTAAAAAATTTAACGCTGCACAACATGGTAGAACTCAAACCCGATTCCCTCAAAACGCCCACACAACTATGAACACACACATATATACTATATGATACAGTATATATATATACGTATATTAATATATATAATATATAAATATGTATATTGTTAAGTATATATATAGTATATATATATATATATATACTACCATATAGGGTTTAGAAATAAAGATTGGAGAAGATCCTCCACCTAATTGGGGAAATTTTTCAGAGTTCAGGTTGTTTACTAATATTAACTCCAAACAACTGGACATAGAACTGTTTGACATTGAACTTCATTCATGTAACGTGTTAATAACATAGGTAAACTAGTATTTGATAAAAATAGGAAAAAAAATTTTTTTCGAAAGTGGCCATTTTGCCCATAGTTTTGGGCAAAATGGCCACTGAGGTGGTCATTTTGCCCACCCACAAAGAAAATGAAAGAATGATGAACTGAAGTGGAATTCTATGTTTTTCAAAAACTTTTAAATTTTACATCTTTTACAATTACTTTAAATTGATTTTTCCAAATTTAAAATTAAATGATATAAATCTATTTAATCTTGCAGTCTTTGCTTGCTTAACGATCTGGCCAGTACGCTTGCAAATGTCTGTCCATGCAACACAGGTTTGTTTCTTCTGGTGTTGTGTGGGCCTAGAATTAAATGATGGGTCCACTGCTTCTTGCTGCTGCTCCTATAAAGTAAACTTACAAACAATCTTCCATCAGCATTAACAGGTTCTCAGTATTGATGAACATTATAATAGATATCTTTGCGCTGACTTGTTGTGTTCTTTAAACTTTTACAAGGACAACTTTCACAATATCCGATATTTGTTCAGGCGAGGGATAAAGGTAATGTCATCGTCTGAATCACCTTCATCATTGTCTGAAATGCAGTCGTCTTTATCTGATGTGTGTATTTCTTTGTTATGTAAATAATCTAACATTACTGTATCTTTAGGCTCTTGTACATATTCCAGTCTACATTTTTTAATGGGTCTTCCATTTTCTGATCTTTTTTCAAGCCACATACTTTGAATATAGATCTTATTTCAGCAATTCACATCTTCACCTTATCCAATTTAACAACTCCCTCTGTTAAGGTGAGGTCTAGTTATTACTTGTTGTTTTACCCCTTTTTCGTACTCCTATTAGTCGTGTTTCTACATGAGATTGTTTTTCAAAGGAAACAAGCATCTCTGGTGAACGCAAACATCTCTAATCTGCTATAGTAAAATCACGCCAGATAGATTGAGTTGGCTTCATTTTTCAGTACCAAGTAGCAAAACAAACAGAGTTCGCATGGCCAATTATTTCATGTAGCTGCAGTACCACTGTACCTAACAATAGAGACTTGAGTTAAGTATCGCGTTCCTAAGAGGCCTGCTCTGTTCTTCTTCGGCTGCTGCCACAAATTCATAAGTTTTCTGAAATAATATAGTTTCCGATTCAATGCGATAAATGGCCAGATGTATTTTTTATAAACCATTAATAGCACTTGAAGAATTTTATAGGCTAGTCCTAAACTGGAAAATGCGTTTTGCAAAAAGTGATTGGAATATAAGTTTTGTAGGATGGGTGCGCAATCACCTGGATTTCGTTTTGAATGACCAACCCATCGAAGTGCTCTCTGATAATAACCAAAGGTTGTCGAAGAGGGTTTCAAATGTACATCGAAACCATCTAGAGGCTGAAGTTTTATCATGTGAACTCTGGTGGTGGGAATGCATTAAAACATGATTAGCATTCCATATGCACTTTCTCTAGCTGCTAATATCTCTTAAGTTCTTATAATGTGATTTGTGACCATCGAGGATGAGAAGGATGGTATCTGAAGGGGAAGGATACGTGGATCATCCTCAGTCGTTTCCTTTCCATCGAGGAAGCGTTTGAACCATTCTTATGTAAATATTTTGAAGCACTTGACAGATACAAAATCTCCGACCGAACGTCATATTGTGAATTGATTGGGGCATTGTGCATCAAATCATTGCCCCTAGTTTTCCTAGGAAACACAAAAAATGGAAGGCAAGAAATGTTCGGAAGCACTCATGCATACTTCAACTGTCACCAACTGACCTGTATCTCCTGCTGTGTGTTACAAGTTCCACTTGCTTCGTTACTTTAATCTGACACAAACTGGCATTTTTCCTTATTTGAGAACGGTTACTCAATTCCGAAGTTCCATCTAACATGGTTATATCCGTAGAAAGAGAGTGAAATATGGGTAGGCAATATCATAGAAAGGATCCTGTTAAAAGAATCCTCGCACAAAATTGCCTTGTACAACAGGTTCGGTTGGTTACAAGCATTCTGTACGGAGCTAATTGGAGAGTTTTTCAGTGTGCCTCTCCATGTAAGAGTTTGCAATGATGACGGAGGAAAACATATTCACACACCAAATCATCACCCTTTTCCTCCTAAACTTCCTTCCTTCAAGTGTTACATAATGGAGGAGAGGGGTAATTTTATTTTAAGTGAATGGGAAGTATTTAAATTTTTAACTTAACCTTTTTAAAATACGATGCGGATGCTGCAAGTCCCGATGAAAAAAGTAAGAATCAGATATCGCTATAAATCATAGCTGGACAAGAGTATATCGGTGTTGTTGTTTTTCTGAAAATATCTGGTATATAACATTATAAACTCTCCTGTTTCGGAGCTCTCCAGCTCCCTGTACTGATAGGTCCCATCTTCTTCCTATACTAGATATTAATCCTTAATCATCTCTTTTTAATGTAGCTCTCATCAGTTTTCCGCGCTGTTCCATTTAGAATAACTGTCTATGTATATTTTATCCACGCGCGTAATCTTGTGGTCGATGGACTCACACTTGTGAGCAGTGTCTCAAATTCTTTACAAGTTATAATTTTCTCAAGGGGTCCGCTGTTTCCCTTCTACCAATAGGAGACTAAGTTCGAAATCACAGCCGCATCTGGGAATTTTTGGTAAAGAATTATGCTGGCCGCAGGCAGCCCTATACGTCTCAATCGTCGAATTTTGAATGTGTTCTGCTATATAAATAACGTGTTTTTTTTTTCTACTGAGTGAGTCTTTGTAAAAACACTTTTATATAAAATATTTAAAATACGTTGCTAATGATCCGTAACCTCTTGTCCATTATCTACTTCTTATTAAGACAAAATGGAATCTTGACGTCTTACTATACTCATTTGTGCATACACACGAGGTCCCAAGTTTCTCCGTCACAACTGATGAGGCAGTATATTTTCGTTTTTTTTGCAGTGGACACTAATTAAATTTATATGTGTCTATATTCGACCGAAAACCATCAGATGACTAGATTTTAGAAACTGACATACAGTATTGAGATTAACATTTGATATCCACGTATATAACTATTAGTGAATATTCTAATCCGTAATCTCATAACTTAGACAGGTATTAAGTATACTGAACAATTGGAGAGACATTGAGGATACAGGTTAAACAGATCTACTCACAATGGAAGATCTCGCGGCGTCATCAATCGCTTTATTAGGGCCGTATCCTGAATGCCAGCTTAGTTTTCCCTCAGATACTAGTACACATGTCATCCTACCTACTCCAAATATATACAGTTAATGTTTATAGTATATGACGTTTTAAATTAGCCTTAGTTTTCACATTCTAACTTAGTGCCAATATATATCTTTTCCTTCCCCAACCATTTGAGCAGACAGATAGGGACATAAACTTTTGTCCACAAGGGCAAGTTAAGTTTAAAAATGTATGAATGATGGGAACTACCCAGATTTTCTGTGTTTTCCATTCTAAGTAAAATAAATAGTAAGTAAGCTGCTAGTTAAATTAATAATAAGCTTTACATATAAGATTTGTCATTAAGAATTACGAATTAAACTCCTCCATCTATAATGTAAACCCCCTATAACCTATGTGAGAAGAGCTTAAATAGTATAATACTAATATCAAATTTACACAACAGAATGTAAAAATTATATAGGAACCTTAAGGAAAAATACCTTTTAAAAGCTTTGAAACAAGTTTTTTCAATAGTTACAATATTAATGAAATAAAAAAAGTCTTTTCATCACTTTCCTCGAACTTAAACAACATTTCTTCAGCAACAGGTAAGATTTTTTGGTCACGGAAGGCGTTCTAAAGGCTTAATCTTTTAGAACCGTCACTTGTCTCTTTTTGGAATTCTGCAAGTAAACAGAAAAAATGTATTTTACATATACAATTGAAAGGAACCTATTTCTTCATTATATTTTTTTAAAATGTTAATGTTATTTTAAGGTTTGATGTATTGAGCTTGGGTTTGTTGGTTTTTCCAATGGTTTTTTTTTTTCTCTTTGAATTAATTTAAAACCTAAAAATTCTTTTTTGAATGGTATTCTATTAAATAGTAATTATAATATATTTAAAACATTCCGTATTTAATGTAAGATTATTGTGGAAGAATGTTGGGGCATAATTCTTCGTTTGTCAATATTAAATTTTAATTAAAGATAAAAGGGTCTTTGTTATGAATTTTCATAGAAAAGAAATAGCTGTTAAAAATAAACCATTGACATTGGCACATGAAATTTATCTTTAAATGTTTTTTAAATGTTTGAATTACCGTTTTCTGTCTTTATTCTTTAGACATCATCAAGAATGCCTGGGATATACCACTGTTTTTTGTGTCTTATTTACAAAGAAAGCAATGTTTTTATATTAATGCAGATATTTTCAATTTAGCGCCATAAGCAAATTTTGCTATTGATATGTGAGTCAGTATGTGTTAACCAGTCATTTCAATTAAGAAAAGATAAATTAGAAAATAAAATAATGAAGTTAGATATTGGATGAATTATTTAAAATCAATGAGTACATGTACAGTAAATATTAATTTTGGTAATAACTTTAGTTAATGATTAATATAATACATAATCAATAATCTATTACTATAATTAATTAATAATAAGTTGGTGGTAAAGGGCAGAAATGAAATGTTTCTACACTTATATATCCACTTGATTTCATATGCATCGCACTTGAACGTGGGCTGTCGACTAATCGAAGGGGACTATAGGGAGCGTGGTAGTTGGGTTTTGGCCATTTTCGCCATCGTATACGCGAACTTATCACTTATGCTAGGAATGCTTGGATTACGCAGATGCCTCGGGAAGAAAGGTCGTGATCGCCCGGTAAAAGGTCCTTTGCACTTATGGTTTTTCGGTGTCGAAAGTTTATATGTAGTGAGATGTACAGAAATGGGGTAAACCCATGGGGTATATGGTTTCCCCAAGAGAAATAGAAAGTTTCTTGAGGATTGACATTAGGAAGAGGACGATAATGCGGACTTGTGTAATTACGAATTTTCTCTCGACTGTGATCTGAAACAAAAGATGCAAACGAAAACGGTCATGAAAATGCAGTTGGATATGGATATTGTAAATATTGTGGTGCGGTGCTGTAGGTTGGAAGGGAAGGAATGGAGAGGGGGATGAGAAAGGAAGTTTGACTCAATTTTTGATGAGTTTGGACCTTGTGGTACATTTTAGAGCTAAAGATGGTAGACTTTTTGTGTTGGTCGGTTTAAGTAAACTCGCAGATATTATAAAGTGGTGGGTTAAAGTTTAAGTGTTTTGGAAAGGTTCCATAAGGTTTTGTTGTGGCCTTTCGTGACCCGTATGGGGACTCCCATTCTGAGTGGAGAATGTCTATTCGAAGAGAGTTAAAATTTTTCTGACGGATATGATCTTCTTGAATGAGTTTTTTGTATTGGGTTTGAGTGTCGAGTGAGGAGCTTTCAGATTTGCATGTTGTTTGGGTGAATCCTAAAGAGAGATGGTTGGATTATGGGTTGAAGTGGGAAAAGACAACAAAGAGATGGTAGAACAGGGTGGTTCTCTTTGAGGGAGTGTTCCCGGGAGAAAGGAAAATGAGAATGGGTAAGGAAGGTGAGATTGAATCACTGGTTGAGGAGAGAGGGTAACTGGTGTTTATGTACAATGACCATTTTCTTTAAACTGACAAGCAAGAGTTAAATCTCAACCAGACAAAGTTATGGCTTACAGTCAAGGTCTTATGGTTTTGGTGTGAGCGTAGATGATGGTTTTCTCCGAAAAGTGTGAAAAGGTATGATTGCTTTATTTTGTGATGGTAGGTGGGAAGAAGGAGAAATGTTTGAAGTTAGATTGTTTGTTAATTGGGAATTTGTTACAATCGGCAGTGTAGGGGGAATTTTAAGAATGGGATTTTACTTGGATCTATATAAATGTTTTGTTGCTATGTAAAATTAAAGTTAGTGGGGGCTTTGGGGATGGAGGAGGAAGGTGAAAGAGTGCTGATAGTGGGTAGAATTCAAAGTGAGAAGTTAAGTGAACAAGGTAATAAGGATAAAGGTAAATCCTAAGAGCTAACAAAGAAGGGAGCCTTTTATTAAAAATTAGGAGATGCAGGAATGAAAACATACTTCTTTGGGAGCAAGATGAAGGAGAAGCAGTTTGTTTTAGTAACGATGTTGAGCAAAGGAAGATGCGAGATGTTGGATGTTCGCTAAAGTAGGAAGGCTAAATGTTTATAACAGGTTAGTGGAAGTTGGTGGAATGAAGGAGGTAGTGAACCAAGCAGGGATGTAAAAGTATGAAATATAGACTATACTTGAAGCAGTAAAAAAAGAAGCAAATGAGTGAGGTTTCAAAAAAAGAATGCTTGGAATTATAATATTAGGAAGGCAAAAATAAGAAATACTAAAGTTTGCATTACGTAGGAAGCAAATAGAAAAGGTAAAATTGCTATTTTTCAGTTTATTTGAGAAGAGGATGTAACTGGGGAACTTTACAAGGCTAATAGAAAGCTCTTTCTGTGAAGGATATAGACGCTGAGAAGGTTAAGAGAATCGAGAATACGGGGGAAGCCATGTTAAGGACATGATGAAATAGGGATGGTGCTTGTTTTAGTGTAACTGGAGTTAGAATACATCTGGATGCTGAGGGGAAGTGTGCGAAGAGGATAAGCCTTTCGAGAAAATCTGTATATATAGTTTAGCATAATTGAAGAGGATGGATAGTTGAATGTGTTGTGGGGGTTTTGGATGGTTGCAAAGAAGAATTAGCGGTTATTGTCTTTTGGGGACTTGAGGGTCTCCATCTAGCAAAGGAGGAGGTTAATGGGTTAAGAGTTGAGAAAAGCTGTAAGAATGGTAAATTGGCAGGTATAGATAAAATTACTAGTGAGGCTTGAAGATGTCGAATCCAAGAATCGGAGGACGAGATGCGTGGATGATCTGGAATTGGAATTATGTGAAAGTTTGTGTAATAAAAAAGCGTTCTAATTGGAGAAGAGTGGACTGGGGATAAATTCCGGAAGGGATTGTGGCGGAGGCAGGTCAGTGAATAGTAAATCCAAGCTATGTATATAGAGGGTTTAAGCGGAGATAAGAGGAACTGTGAAAGGCATTAATAAGAGGAATTTAGATATTTTATTTCTATGAGTGTATTTGTAACGGGTGAAGGATCATTATGGCGTGCTGGGACTCCTTTTAAATCCGGAAAGAGTTGCGTTCGAGGTGACCTGAAGAAGTCTAGGATTGGGGTGAAGAGAACAAGAGGTGCGTTTCATTAGGAGTGGTAGAATGTGATGTGGTTGGACAAAAAATCTTCTACATTCGAAAAAAACAAATTTGAGTCGTAAGGAAATCTATGGAAGGGAGAAGTAAGAATAAATTTGTTTTAGGTTTGAATTTAAGGTAAGATGGAGATTTTGCCTAAATTCAGTTCATTTGAAGGAAACATATCAAAGTAGGAAAGCTCTTTTAATGGAAGCAATTGGTTTAAAGTAATTCGCAAATGTATGGTTTTTTGTGAGTGGTGAGGGATTCTTTTGAGAGAGATGTGAATTAGAAAAAGGTATGTAATAACGAAGTTAGAGTGACAGGCAGTGGTGTAAATAGAAGTAGAATGGTTTGTCCAGAAAAGTTGATCTCTGGTTTTAATTACATTAATAGCGGTATTGATGAAATGGATTTATGTTTTTAAATGTTTCCCTCCCTGGTGTTATTTCTATATATTGGTATATGGACTGGGGTTGTATGGAAAGAATTTAGAGATGGAGGTGGCAGGAAATGGTGTTAGAATGATGGAGAATGGAGTGAGTGGAGATGGTGCCCCTACCTATTATATGCGGAGCAATTGATTTTGGTGTTTGATTGCTATGTGGAGTGGACATCTGGAAGAGATTTTTTGAGGGTGCGTAGAGAGAATATTTATGGCGAGTGGAGTGGTTTGGTAAAACGGAGGGGTTTTTGAAATTATAACATAGATAAGAGTACAAGTGTTATGGTTTGTAACGTGAGTGAACAGTCCTCTGTGATAGAAGAAGAGTAATGTTTGACATTGGTGAGCAGCTTGGATACGAGAGTGTCTCTGGTTTTTTTTTAATGAGAGTTCTTGAAGGATATAATACTGTTAGGATGAAAAGGGATTGCGAGAGATGGATCTAGAGTTATAGGTAAGTGAAAAAGTCGTGTTGAATTGACCAAGAAGGCCGTGGGCTGGTAGCACATAAATACAGTTGTGTAAGTGATTGGTAAAGGGATCAAGATCAATTGAGTGTCTGAACTAGAGGTCTACATGAGGGTAATGTTGTTTTTCCTTAGTGTGTTTAATATCGTATAGTTAGTCTGGAGACTATGGTCCAACTGGCAATAAGAAGGTGAATAATGGAGGGAATACTAAAATCTTGCTCAATGTGCGACATGGTATCAGAATGGACCAATCTTTTAACACGGGGTTCGTTGTTCTAGTGTAAAGAAAGGGAATTTTGATCAGAAATGAATTCAAAGAACTCATTAAGGAGTTTTATATGGTGTGAAGAAAAAAGGTTAAATGGAGAGAAATTAAAATGAATAGTATTTATTTTGCCCTTTTATTATTTTGTGCGAAAAGGAAGGTGAAATAATAGTGGCGGCTTGGTTAAAATGTGATGTGGATGAGTGGGTGAGCTGTTTGTTTGGGAAGACGACTGGCTTGGGAGAGGAAGATCCAGAAGAAGAAAGTGGATTCTGGGAGTCAAGTAACAAAGAAATGGTCTGGAGGAACAGAAATGTGTCGTTTTTTGGACAGAGACGAGAACTAGAAG
>JABUQX010027047.1:0-5000 GCA_015478945.1 Trachelipus rathkii
GATTCTTGGATAGGCGGCAGCTATTGATTAAACCTTTACCATTATATATTTTAATTATATATATATTATATATATTAAATATATATAATATTATATAATATAATATTATCTATATTATATTATATTATATTATATATATAATCTATTTATATATATATATAATGATTATATATATATTATAATATATATATATATATATATATAATTGATATATATGTAATATTATATAGCTAATAATATATATATATATATATATATATATATATATATATATACTATATATATATTATATATATATATAATATATATAGTATATATATATATTATATAATATATATAGTATTTTATATATATATATATATATATTATTATATATGTATAATATGTATATTATATCATATATATTTAGTATATATATATTATATATATATATATATTTATATATATATATTATATATATATAAATATATATATATATATATATATATATATATATTATAAAGCAAACCTTAGGCAAGTTTTTTGACATAATATCGATAACTGTTTTCTTTTTTCTCTTTGCAAAATATCGAGTTATATAAATATGTTATAATCAAAGTTTTAAAGAGCATATAATTGAAATACAGTTTTCTATATTATGGTCTGGTCACAAGTTGTTTTGGCATCTAGATATGAATTAGTAACCAAGTTGACGATTATTTGGATGTTTAATGGTTTTTAGAGGTATTGTCAACTTAGCACTGTGAAATTTTTTAAAGCCTTGCTTAGTCTCCTAACTACAGGATTAAACTACTGAATCCAGTACCATTAGAATAGTTATTATATTATTTATGTGACAGAAATTTTGCTTAGGTTTAACATATAATATATATATTATATAATATATATATATATATATATATATACTATATATATTACTATATTATATAATATATATATATATATATATATTATATACTATATATTATATATATATACTATTATATATTAGTAATATATATATATATAAATATATATATGCTATATATATATATATATATATAATTATATATAGAAATAAATATACTATATAATGATATAATATTATATATATATATATTTATATATATACTATATATTATATATTATTATATAATTAGTGCGCAAATTTGCATTAGACCTTACAGATTCGATTTCTCCTTCGCGTGGTATGCCAAAATTTAACAAATTTGACCACTTCCGACTGTGTGTTTTAATGCCAAGAAAATTTAATTTTCATAGTAAAACTTATAAAACATATATATATCTATTATATAATATATACTTATATATTATTATATATATTAATATTTATAATACTAGTATATATTTTACCAATAAAAAGTTAAATTGTCTTTCGCATAAAAAGAGTCGGAAGGTAAAATTTGTAAGATTTCGCAACCAACGGAAAGAAATTGAATGTCACTTGTAGTATCATATATATATATATAGTATATATTTACTATATACTATATAATTATATAATATATATATATTATTATAGTTAATATTATATTATATTATATATACATCTGTGTCTACCTAACCAAACTTTATCCTAACTAGACTTAATAGCCTCCAATTAATACCTAACCTAATGGATATGGCTAGACCTCCATGTAGAATCATCCTAATGGATCCTTGTTATGCACCCCCAGTAGAACCTAACATAATGGATTTTTTTAGCACCCAATTGTAAGTACCTTAACCGAATGGTATTTTCTGTTGGGCCAGACGTACGATCCCCTTAAGCCTAATGAATTATGATATATTTAAAGTAAAATAAGATAAAATAAAATGAAATATATATATATTAAAAGTATACCTCACTTTTAAGATAAATCTATATATATTATATATATATATATTATATATATACATATATATATATATATATATATATATATATATATTTATATAATATTAATTTCTCGGATCAAAATATTTAAAAATGATCCAAATGCAATAAAATAACATAACTTTTACAACAGTTTAACTAACAGTAATATAATTTTATCTTGACCAGTGCCATCTATCATATTCGTATGGGACCCACGTTTCAACGGGTTTTTAAAAGGGCAAAAATGATTGACCACGTTGCAAACAAGGGTGTCTAACGTAAACAATAATAAATTAACCTTAAATTTTATTAAATTGGCAAGTCGAGAGTTTACTAAAAAAAAATACCCTTCAAGACACATTGTAAATCGCTTTCGACAATTACTTTTAGGACACCGGAAAAATAAACTTATTTTTTTTATATAATAAATACAAATTCGGTAATTCGGCAAACAAACAGTTTTTAGAATTAAATTAGCCTTCCAATACATTAAAAATGCAGCAAAGTTGATTTTATCAAAAAATTATACAAAAAAAAAATATAACACATCCATTTCCAATAAAGGTCAAATAAGTAACTGCATTTAAAAACTGTTTCGATATAATATGTCTTTACTTATACTAATAATGAAGGACAAATTTCGTAATAAAGGGACAATTCTGGCTCAACCTCGATTTAATACCGAAACTCTGTCAGCTATCTAATATTAAGCCTATATATATTATATTAATATAGTATATATATATATTAAATAATATATGTATATATAATAATATATTATTATATATATTATATATTATATATATGTATATATATTCTTTAGCTTTTATTACTCAATATTTTTAATGCAGTTACATGCTCTAACACCAAAATGATAATGATAGTAGCATAGAGGAGAACCCTGAGGAGGTGAACTTTTGATTCATCTTCTTCTTGTTGAACAGGTGTTGCTATTAACATTGAAAACTAAAAGGCTGATTCTAAGCAATAATGGCCCTTCCCTTTCCGAATGGGAATTAAAGTTGGTGAGGACTCTTAATTAATAATGAAATATATATTAATATATAATTAATATATTAAATTTAAATTTAAATATATTTAATATAATATGCATAATAATATATATAATATATATATAAAATTAATTAATAATAATATAATATATTATTATAATATTATAGAATATATAATATATATAATTAAATATAATTAAATAATTTATTATTATTATAGATAAGTGTTATACAATCAATGATAATAATAATTATAAATAATAATATAATACTAACTAATTAAAAAATAGATTTAAAATATTATAGGATTAAAGAGATAATTAAGGGTGTCAATTTTTACTAGAAACGGGCTTTGTTGTTTTGCTTCAAATAATGTATAATTTTATTACAATGTGATTAGCACTGGACTTTGTTATTTAATTAAATTAATTGCATAAAATCGTCTTTAATTTTTGAGAGATGAATGCCTATATAATAAATAATAAAAGTATTTTTAATTATATAATCACAATCAAAAATTAAAGTGTCACTTTTCTTCATCTGCTTCATAAAAACGTTAGCGAAAATATGATAGGAAAAATATTATGCAGAGAGCACCTACAAATAAGGACAATTCATTTCCCCCTGCCCCTCCAAGAAAAAAAACCCATTCATTTTGAGAGAGAGGGGGGGGGGGGGGGATATTGTGCGAGGAAATTATCTCCTCCAACGTCTCCCTATTTTCTTCTTTGAAATCGATGAAATAAGTCGGAATATTTTTTTTATATTCATTACAGAGGCATGAAGCAAATTTAAGACGGGAATATGCCCTTTTATTCCTACCTTTTTAATAAGTTTTTGATAATGTAAACAAAATTACGCAAAACAAAGAAAAAATGGGATTATGTAAGCGTTTTCGTTTTCTATTATTACTATAACAAAGGCAACAGAGGTAAAGGCTCTTGTTAATATTAAGACTCTTTTTAATATACAAAGAAATAACATTGTCGTTTTTTTTAAATATATTTAAAGAACAATTATTGTTTTTCGCATATATATTATATATATGTATATATATATATATATATAGTATATATATAATTAAAAAAATAAATAAAATATTTAATTAATAAAAAAAATTTAATTTAATAATAAACATATATATATATATGATATAATATATAATAATATATATATATACATATATATATATATATATATATATATAATATATATAATATATATTAAATATATATATATATATATAAATATCTATACTATATATATATATATATAATATAATTATATATTATATATATATATATATAATATATAATATTTTGCCATATTTGAAACAAAAATTATCTAATCAAATGATATGGATTTGATTCCATAAATTATTAATGAAATCTTGAGAAAAATATAATTTAAACAAAAATGATATTTATATATATATATATATATATATATATATAATATATATATATATTTATATATTATATATTATTATATATATATATACTATATATATATATATATATATATATATAATATATTATATATATAGGCAAATTTTTAACACTATGAAATATTTCACGAATAAAATATGCAGGTTATTCTAGAGCAATGGAAATGAATGTGAATGGAGTCATCTATAACAAACTTTCAGGATATGAATGAACTAGGTACAAAAACTGATGTGCTTAATATTAATATTTAATTATAAGTAAATAGAAAGAACAATTGTAATTTCTGGTGATCAACAGGATTGTCCTTAAACAGCAAGATTGCATATCTTTAAAATCGGACATTATAATACAATAGATATAGATGATTACATATTTGTTTCAGAATGAGCCCCCCCCCAGCCTGGCGAATGTACGACACGTAAAAGGAACATATTGCTACAGAAATTTCATCTGCTCTTTATTATCTGCACAACGCTTGCCTGAATTCTTTACGCAGTTCCCAAAATCATAGAACAGGAATTTCCTAATTGAACACATATTGGGGTCACCTGTATCTGGTGTATTATAAGTCCTGCAAAAAGATATGCAATCGTTGTTGGTTATAAAAGTTTATGTATCGTTAAGCTGCATTCCCACCGCTTTTTACAGTAAAGAGCGTTATTCAAGCACATGACTAAAAAG
>JABUQX010027047.1:10000-15000 GCA_015478945.1 Trachelipus rathkii
GTAGCCCTCTTCTTTTTTTCTATGCCATATACTATTTGGTCTATATTATTTACAGCTCTTCTTTTATTTTGGGAGAGCAGGGCCAGAAATGAAATTAACTCGTTAACACAGACTTTTATCAATTTTTTTGTGGATCTTATTTAACTCTGGATAACGATGTATGCTTTGTATCCTCCTGCTCATTGGCATTCCTTACTAGTAAGGATTTAATAAATAAATAGACGATTTAAATGATTAATATAATAAAACTCTGTAATTATTTTAGCAGATTTTTCGATGCTCTACTAAGAAGGCGAGTCCTGTTTATTTGCATTAAAAAATTCTAGGTTTTGGGGTGGGCTTTAGCAAAATTAAGACTATAATGAGATAAAGTAACAAAGAAAGAAAAAAGATTTGTAAGGAATCTTCTTTGGTGTTTGAAGGTCCCCAAACCAGATCCTTTAAATAATATAATAACAATATTTGAGAATATTTGATCCTGCATTGTATTATTTTATCTACCTTATCGGATAAAATCAACTAATTAATATTTTACGTATCATCTAAATAAAAATTGAATTATTAAAAAGAAATTATTAATTTCTAGCTCTACGCATTCAGAGTTAAATAATTTAGATATAAGTTTGAATCATCTTTTATACATACGACTAATAAAACAAGAAAGGAAATAAATTTAATTATATAATTTATGTTATCTGTAAATACACTATTCTATAAATATTGTGAACTATTTAATCATTAGATAAAAATTACAAAAGCAATATAAAATTTACTTTATGATTATTATCGGTGTCTTTTATTAATATTAAGCTATATTTTAAGATATAACAAATAACAAACAAAAGAGGATCAAACAATTTATTTCCATCAAGATCAGTTAAAATCATATGAAGTGAATCTAGATCTGTGAAATTTGATTCTTGTGAGAATACAACTAATATTATATTAAGAGAGAATTTCAATTAATCTTAATTCGTAAATATATAATTAATTTAGTTGAAAGCACATCCTTAAATAGCAATAACAGAAATGAAGAATAACGATTCATTTCATTTACTATTCGTTCAATTTTTAATTTCTAATTTCTACACTCTCATCGGCAGATGAAAACAATGCAAAGAAAGAAAAATATTTATATTCAATCTACGTTTAAAGCCTATCCCAAAATTTGAATCATGCCAATACATAAACTAAAGATTAAACACAATTAACTCTTTTACTACAATCTGTATAATACTCATTATATAACTATTTGTATTCAATTTTTTAAGAATAACCAAAATAAGAAAAGGAGTATACGGAAATAGCACTATTTCTATATCATTTTTACTTCTTTATACTCATAAATATATTATCAACTTTCTAGTAGAGATATATATATATATATATTATAAAGATATAAAAAGAACTGGCAATATATATACTTTTATTAGAATATTGATATTATATATTTACTTTAATTGTACTATATATTATAATAGTTTAATATATGAATCATAATAATACTATTATTGCATGTAATCACTATCTTATAGTTGGATAAATACACAAAATATTTATTATTTAAGGGTGATTGTTTTTTGTTAGAAATTTAATATTTGGTTCTTCCACTATATATATATATAGTGAGCTGTACTATTATGAGATAACTGAACTAATTAACATCATAATATATATTACTTTTTATCCAGGTTATCTATGTGTATCATAAATTATTTTTATATTATTGACAGATATGCCATATATTAATCTTCTATTTTTCAGAATTACATACTATAAGAATATTATAAATTATTAATAATATTATAATGAGCTTAAGCTAAAGCTCAATGCATATTAGTAATCTTGCATATATTATATAGGAAACATTTTCTATAAATGATGTAAACTTCTTTCTTGAATTAATGCATTATACCTCTGAGTATATAGAGCAGAGAACCTAGTATATATATTACACTTATACTATATTATATATACTATCATATTTCATTACGCTATACCTATTTGTGAATACTAATTTCTTATATGCTATTAGCTATAATAATATATTTTAAATAATTAGTATGGTTTAGAATATCATTATTATATTATGTGATAATGAGTATTGTAATTATTGTAAATAGTATGGAAATAATTTGTGTGTGTTCTAAATCAGAGATTTGAGATGCTCTTCCTTCCCGAGTGTACGATGAACGTATTTAAAGATTTTTCTTTGCATTGTTATATTTTGGTGCGACTAGGAGATAGCAATTCTCGGTCCCCTTTCCGTGTGTGCTTGTATATACTCTTCTGGACCAGCGTTTGGATTATTCGATATCGCTGGTCCGCTTAGGACTATTTAATAAATCCTGTCTGAGAAACGTCTGCGGAGAACGAGTTTGTAAAGGAGATAATGCGAAGAAGATCTGCTCTAAGTTCTACACATATTAAATTGTTCGCCTTAAAATTCCCTAATCGTGAAAGTGTATTGAGATTCTCGAGACTGCGATGTCGCGTGTAATTCATTTTAAACGGCACATCCCCACACCGATAAATGGATCTCTAGAGTGGAGCTAGGGAACCAACAAGTTTTAGGGCCAGAAGGATAGAACGCTGGCAACTGACAGGGCGAAGCCCGTTCCTGGGAGCTTGTTACTCACCCGTTTATAAAGAATTATAAAGATATATTTGAATATACTAATAAAATATTTGAGGTAAACTATATTATTCATATATGACTCATACGATTGAGAGTATACCCTATATATATAAAACACTACTCTAATATAAAGCTTAGTAAGTATTTTATTATTATGTTACCCTCTATAATAATCACGTATTATATATCATTATATTTTATCGGTCGCATCTCAATCGAGATCAGAGAGAGTTCCGGAGAGGAAGTATTAAGAAGGACGAGTATATAGTGAGCATCTATTATATCTTATATCACATAAATAATATATTTTACTAAAATTTATATATACTCATAATAAATAACCTGTATTCTTTATACATTATTTATTATATTCTATGTACAAAACTCATTATATATATACCTAAGTATAATTTTTTTTTCATAGAAATTATAATAACTTCCAAATACATCTATTTATAATCTTATTAGAGAATCTATAAATATATCCTTGAGCGAGAAAGGGCTTCGCCCACTGTCAGTTGATTTCAGCATCTTATTCCTTCTGGCCCTCGATAACTCTTAACATTCCTAGAATCACTCATACCGAAAACCATTACCTCGCGTAATGATTTTCCGACAACCAGTCCAGCGAGTTGAAAGACACTCTCAGGTAGTGTTCGTTATTCCTTTTCAGTAGATTCTAGCATCTTTCTGTGTGTAGGTTTTCGGCCTTAAAATGCTCGTCCGAACGGAGTTGCTGCAGCTTGAGTGTTGCGCAGTTCTCGGAATCGCTTATATCAATGGGATCACAACCGCGTCTCCTGACCACGCGGGCCATAGCCACCGTGACGTTGTATGCTTCTCTGTTGTCCTATTAACTCAATGCAGAAATATATTATACGTTTCGGTGACCGAGCAGACAAAGCTTATCAATCCTCTTTGAACACAAATCATTTCCACTGACTTTTTAGCTCTTCTAAACTATATCCAAATATATATATCCAAACTATTATTATTTTTTAATTAATATATAATATTTTTTTTTTATATTCTCATATGTATATTATGGTATAGTAGGATATAGTGAATTATAGTATATATATATAGTAATAATTATATATATATTATTAAAAGGTAATTATTATTATATATAATATATATTAATATATATATATTTTATATATATATATATATATATATATATACTATATATATTATATATATATAATAATATATTTTATATATATATATATTATATAATAATATTATTATATATATATATATATATATATATATATATTTTATATATATATTATATAATATATATATATATATATATAGTATATATATTTATATTTATATATATATATATATATAGTTAATTCATATATTTATAGTATTATATATATATATAATATATAAATGCTTTTCTTTCTTTTCTATTTTTTATTTAAAGATTATTCAATATTATTAGTTATTTACGATGTAGATAAAATAAATGTTTGAACTTTGTTATTTAAAGATGATTCAATATTATTAGTTATTTAGGATCTAGATGATATAAATATTTTTCTTTCTTTGTTATTTTTTATTTAAAGATGATTCAATTTTATTAGTTTTTTACGATGTAAATGAAATAATTGTTTTCTTTCTGTTATTTTTTATTTAAAGATGGTTCAATATTATTATTTATTTACGATATAGATAAATTAAATTTTTTCTTTGCTATTTTTTATTTAAAGATCATTCAGTATTATTAGTTATTTACGATCTTGATGAAATAAATGTTTTTCTTTGTTTGTTATTTTTTATTTAAATATTATTCAATATTATTAGCTACTACGATATATATAAAATAAATGTTTATCTTTCTTTGTTATTTTTTATCTAATGATTATTCAATATTAGTAGTTATTTACGATCTAAATAAAAAAATTTTTTCCTTTCTTTGTTATTTTTTATTTAAAGATGATTCAATATTATTAATTATTTACGATCTAGATGAAATAAATATTTTTCTTTTTTTTTTCTTTTTTATTTAAAGATGATTCAATATTATTAGTTATTAACGGTGTAGATAAAATAAATGCTTATCTTTCTTTGTTATTTTTTATTTAAAGATGATTCAATATTATTAGATGAAATAGGTGTTTTTCTTTCTTTGTTACTTTATCTCATTATAGTCTTAATTTTGCTAAAGCCCACCCCAAAACCTAGAATTTTTTAATGCATAAACAGAGCTGGCTTCTTAGACCTCAAAATCTGCTAAAATATTACAGTATATTATTCATTTAAATCGCTAATATTTTTAAATCCTCTGGTGGGAATGGCCAAAGGAAGACAAGAAATCAGAGTTAAGAATCCACAAAAAATTTGATCAGTC
>JABUQX010027047.1:20000-22508 GCA_015478945.1 Trachelipus rathkii
TATATATATATATATATATATATAACATATATAAAGATATATATATATATATACATATACTTCTATATATATATATAGTAATAATTAGAGTCCTCACCAACTTTCGGAAGGAAAGGCCGTGTGCTAGAACAAGCTTTTGGTTTTCAATGCTAGCAACACCTGTTTAACAAAAATGATCAAAAGTTCACATTCCTTAGGCTTACAAGCATCGATCAAGACTTATCATATATTTGGTATAAAAATAATTCATCTTTATACTATGCTAATATAAAGCTAAAAAAATATATATATATATATATATATATATATATATATATATATATATATATATATATATATATATATATATATATATATATATATATATATATATATATATATATTATATACAGATTTTACCTACGCTAATTTTTTTATATCATTTTCATTTAATGAAACTGCATTTTTGTCCTTGGTTGCCAGAATTTGTCCTTTTTATTCAAAGTGATCTTTCGGACAGGTTTCGAATTAGTTTTTATTTGACCTTTATTGAAAATGGATGTGTTAGACTTAGATTGTATAATTTCTGATAAAACAACGTTGCTAGCATTTTTAATGTATTGTAAGTTAATTTTAGATTCTAAAACTTGTGTTTGTGATACGGAATATAGTATTTAAAATACAAATTTTAATTTTATTTCCGCTCTCCTAAAAGTATTACAATGTGTCTTGAAGGGTAATTTTTTTATAACTCTCGCCTGCCTTTTAATAAAAGTTTAAGATTAATTTATTATTTTACGTTAAACACCCCTGTTTGTAATGTGGTCAATCATTCTTTGCACTTTAAAGACCCTGAAAGTGGGGTCCATACGAATATGATAGAAGGCACTTGGTCACAGGTAAAATATATTACTGTTAGTAACTGTTGTAAAAGTTATGTATTTTATTGCATTGTACTCATTTTATATATTTTATCGATATATATATATATATATATATATATATATATATATATATTTATTTATATCTATATATACTATATATATATATATATATATATATGCTATATATATATATATATTTCATTTATTTTAATTCACATGGCTTTAAATATATCATAATTCATTGTTAGGTTGGGGCGTGCGATCTGGCCCAACCACATTCGGTTAGGTACTACCGCGGGGCTAACAAAAATCCCATTATGTTAGGGTTCTACTGGGGAGATAACAAGATCCATTAGGTTAGGTTCTACTGAGGCTAACCAGATCCATTAGGTTAGGTATTGGGGGCTATTAAGTCTATGTTAGAATAAAATTTGGTTAGGTAGACACAAATTTTATATATATATATTTTAATATATATATATATATATATATATATATATATATATATATATATATATATATATATATATATATATATATATATATATATATATAGTATTCAATTTCTTTCCGTTGGTTGCGAAATCTTACAAATTTTACCTTCCGACTCCTTTTATGCGAAAGACAATTTACTTTTATGATTTAAGAATTATATATATATATATATATATATATATATATATATATATATATATATATATATATATATATATATATAACATATATATATAATATATATATATAATATATATATATATATATATATTTTGTAGTTATCATAAAAATAAATTTTCTTTGGCATAAAAGGACAGTCGGAAGGTCAAATTGGGTGCTAACAATCTAGTCTATATTGCGCCATATATATATATATATATATAACCAATATATATATATATATATTCTATATATATATATATATATATATATATATATATATATATATATATAACAACTGCTATACCAACTATACTATATATATATATATATATATAACTTATATATTTGCTAGCTATAAAGCTAAATAGCTTTACTTTATATATAATAACATATAACATATATATATATATAATATATATATATGGTAAAACCTAAATAACCATATTATAATACTATTCTAATGTGTACTGGATTCGCATAGTTAATCCTGTAGTAGGAGACTAAGCAAAATATTCACAGCTGCTAAGTTGACCGTAAAAACCATAAACCATCCAAATATCGTCAACCTGGGTTACTCTTCTATCTTCCATGCCAAACGCACGTGACCAGACCAAATACTAAGAGAAAACTGTATTTCAATTATATGCTCTTAAACTGATATAACATATTTATAACAACTCGACCATATTTTAAGAGAAAAAGAAAACGAGAGTATCATTAATATTCAAAAACTTTACTAAGGTTTGCTTATTTATATATATATATATATAACTTATATATATATATATATATATATATATATATATATATATATATATATATATATATATATATATATATATATATATATATACATATATATATATATATATAATAACATATATATATATATATATATATATATATATATATATATATATATATATATATATATATATATATATATATATATATATATATAAATATATGCTATATATATATATATATA
>JABUQX010027048.1:0-17500 GCA_015478945.1 Trachelipus rathkii
TATATATTATATCTCTGCCTCATATCCGTTTCTACTATATAACATTACCATAACATATATTTTATACTAAAATATTTTAAACGCAAATACTACTTGTTTCACTCATGTATCCAGCTTAGCATAATTTTCCATCAATGAGGGACTGTCTCAACACTATATTATTAATAATACTAATTTATCAACCTAAATCTTTAACTCATGAACATCAGACGCAATTTCAATACCCTTATTTTAACAGATACCCTGCCAAATATCTCTATCAATGCCTCTATATCAATATCTCTTATTCATAGATTCTGTAACATACTACAAACCAAATCATACGTATTAATATAATGAACAGATATTATATGCATACTACTCCTACACTCTCTTATCTGACATCATATTCATTGCTAACACACATAACTATGCCTACCTTATCCCATACTCATATCTTAATTATTATTATCTATATTCTATACTCATACATTATTATAAATATTCGAATAACCAAGGAGAATCAAAGCACATCCTACTATATATCAGACTATATAATGATGACCAAATCATATTTCGACTCCTACAGGTATACTCATATCTAGAACGCTTTCACTATATTATGTCATATATATAATGCTTTTTGATTCCATTTAGAACAATTAACCACCTATAAAACATTAATTACCATAGACTTCCCTATTATGACTGACTATTCAGTATATACTCCTATGTCTACATATCCATAAAACCTAATCTAACCAGACTTACAGTCTTTCTACTTCTATATATATCTTATTTCTTATAATCTCATAAATTAATAGTTTCAATGTAAAAATTTGATATCACACATCCCCTCCACTCTAATAACGCCTACTCTTGTTCGATTTGTATAATATAACACTATCTCACATATCCTATATATATTTATACTATAATATATTTATTATATAATATTATTAATATATATATATAATATATCTATTATATTACTAATAATATATATATATTATATTATATATAAATATAATAATATATTATATAATATATATATTATACTATATAAATATTATATATAATATATATATTATATATATATATATATTAATATATATATATACTATATATATATATATTATATTCTATATTAATAATATATATATATAATTACTAATATATCTAATATATATATATTAATATATTATATTATATATTAAATTAGCTCTAAAATATTTAGAAATACCGATACCGATACCGAGACCGATACCGATACTCTATTTTTTAGGTGCCGATACCGATATCGAGATACTTTAATTAATATATAAATACACAGTAATAAGATAGAACATTGTGCACTGCTAGGCAACTCAAGATTGGACATTCCCTGTACAAACAATACTTAGTCATATTAATTTTTCATATTTGGTTGTGCCCAGTATATTTATTTTAAATTAAATAGTACTTTAGGAAATGTAAGTTCAATACTATATGAAGAACTTATGTTTGGTTTATTTAAAAAATATCCATTTCCATTTTCCAGTAAGTATAAAAGCTTAGCTACTAGCTTTAATGTTTTAACACATGATTACAATTACAAGAAGACTTCTTTAACTAGCTACAATATAAAGACATAAAAAAATGAAATCTGGGAGGGTCTATAAATTCAGCCGAAAGTTAAAAATAAAAAACGCTATTACTAAAAATATATAATAAAATACTCTAACATTAAATATCATTCAATTACTTCAAATTCAAAAATTTACAATTGTGATGCAAAAAACATAAGCTTTCCTAATATCTGGCGAGAGACTGTTCTTTTTGGGGTGTTTACATTCCTACCTACGCTATAAATACGCTCTCTCTCGACTGATGAAAGGAGGTGCAGATAATTATTTGCCTGCAAGCACTGATAATAATGAAAACTTTGGCCTATTTGTCACCGCATATAAGATTCTCTTCTGTAGGCAGCATCTCAATGTTTTGTAGAACCTCATCTCCCTTTCACAGACTGCAAATTTGATTTACTTTGCTCCTGAATGACTGTCTCTTCAGTTTTTACGAAGGTTCTGTGATTCCTTGAAGGTGAATGAGATGTCAATTGCAATTCGCGCCATGAACTTATCAATATCTAATCATATCCAAATCCTGCATTCTTCAGTAGGTTTATTTTGCTGAAAAGCCACCGCCCAAAAACTTAAAGAAAATTTCAAGTTCCAATGGAGTTGGGCTTTTGGTTTTTTTTTTTTTCTGATTTCCCCAAGGGGGGGGGGTGTGGCCCCAAAAAAGATTAAAGTTTTGGGCTTTTTCCGTCCGCCTCCCCACCTTTTTTTTTTTTTCTCTTGGGTTTCAGCATTTTTTTCCCCTCCCCCTTTTTTTTTATTTTATTTTTTTTTTTTTTTTTTTTTTTGTCAAGCGTAGCAGCTCCTCGGTTGCAGAAAGTGGTGAATGAAATGTCAATGCAATTGTGGGGTTTCAGCTAGCTTAAAGAAATCCTTAATTATGACTTTTATTTATTATTTTTTCATAGTTTCAGAGCCGGATCACGGGCAAACCTATTCAAGAGTGGGTGTTGAACGCCTGCAAAAAATCATTCTAACGCAAATTTACGCAGATGAGCACGAGCGCAGGCTTTAAAGTGAGGGAAGTTCATTGAGTAGGACAACGACAGATGAGGAAGAGAATGCCAACAGAACATAGGGCCAGGACATAAGAAAGAAGCAGGCCGGCAGGAAGCCGTGCATGGAGTTACCTCGATTCAAACGACTAACATCAACACAAAACTCAATGGTGCCGACGATTCAGCACCTTGTGTCTAGCGAGGCGTCGTAAGGTGGTGTTAATCGAGTGATAGTTCCTCGAGCACTTGCCTGTACAGTAACTATAAAAAAGGGATAAGCTCTAAAATGAATACTGGACGGCTTTAGGTGAACTAGAAAGTATCAAGACATTTAGTAGAGTCTTGTTGGCCTTTGACTCGACCCTATCCCAAAGCCGGATGAAACAGAGCCCCCGCCCCCCACATATACTGAGGCAGTAATCCAGACAAGGGCGATGATACCCTTGTAATAGGTGAGTAGACTGAGAAGAGGAAAAAAAGTCTGCCAGTCTAAACAGAAACTCTGCCCAGTTTCTTTGAGGCGCCCTAGCAACCACTGGTGATTTGAGGTTTTCAAAACATGTTTTTGTTTATGTTAAGAGCCAAGGATGTTGTATATTGTCAACAGGAGAAGACGAGAGAACCGTGCGAAAGAGAGAGAAAAGTGTAAGTTGTCTTAGAAGAGAGGAGTTTTGTAGGAAGTTGGGTTTAAAGAATTAAATTTCACACTGAGACGACCCAACCCGAAATTCTATCCAGATCAGCGAGAAAAGAATCGGAAGTTAAGACGAGAGGCAATTCTACAGAAGTAAAAGAGAGCAGAATGGAAATGAGTTGAAGAATGAAGAGTCATGTCATCGGAAAATATGAAGTTTTTTTTTTGTGGAAAAAAGAAGGGTTTAGAATTTTGTGTTGCGAGGTGAGAAGGCATTCATTTGATGAAAGAGGATATAAAGTAGAGATAAACAGAACCTGAGGAACACCACTATTGAAGAAAAAGAAGAAGTCGCCCCCATCAACAACAGCCAACATTGATCGATTTGAAAGAAAGCTAGACAGTAGTAAGCAAAGAGAAAAAGGAAACCAAAGGAGGGGAGCTTGGAAGGCAGTGACGCGTGCATACCTGGTCAAATGCTTTGATATGTCAATCGCCAGCGACACAAGTCTTCCAGTAGTTCTAAATGGTGAAAACATAAATCTGTTGAAATTAGAAAGTAATAGTCGCGTCAGTAGAGTCTCGAGCACCGCGAAAGGCCGCTACGTAATACAGAAAGAAGGAAGGAGATTCCAGATGATCTAAGAAGTGAGAGTTGAAATGGTTTCCAAAGATCTTAGAATATTACTAAGTGAGAGCATAGGCGATAGTTTAGAAGGAATCAGAGACATCATTTTTTCGGAATAGGTGGACATATGCGCGCTTCCAACACCTGAGGGATAAGTGCTAGTATGAAGTCATAGAGAGATATGTTAACGAGGGTGGGTCAGCATGAAGCACACTCCTCAAGAATTCGAGAGGAATCATCGGCACCGCTTCTTAACGTTCATCAGATTCAGGACTCATTCGCACACGATCAAATGAATGACAGTAAAGGCATAGACATCTGAGAGGAGAAGAGGAGGAGAGAGGATGACCCAGAACGTGCCAGGGTTGAATTAGAGGAAAAAGGAGGCCAAAGAGATGATTGGCCTTTTCAGTTGGAGTATTATAACAACAGAATCATGCGTAGAGCGAATTAGGAGAGGGGAAGGATGAGTTACAGAAAGTGTTGGAGATTTTTGGCAAGAGGCCAGAGAGATTTGTCCGTAGGAGAACAAGGAGTCAGAGCATTTTCGTTTAATGAAAGTCCCTTTGCTCGTCGCAGAGTATCCCTGAAAACGATTTCTAGCTGGAGAATGAAAATTGACAAGAGCGATAGGAGCAACGAAATTTTTCCACACCCCATGTCATTTAGTCTTAGCCCGAATGGCAAGAACATAGCACGATCGAACCATGATTGGGAGAAAAAGATTTAGTCCCAAGAAGGATGAACCTGCTCATCCTCATTAACAATTAGCAGTCTCCACTTTATCGCAAATCTGAGCGTCTAAGAGTCAAAGCACTCACTCAAATATAGTTAGCGTAGAAGCAACGCAATGCCCCCCAATCGGGCCGATCAAGTGCCAGAAAAACGCATAGGGGAGGAGGAGATGTGGAGAGAAAGTATTAAATAAGTTGATATAGGTTTGGTCAATTTTACGCGATAGGGAGCGAAGGTGTGTATTATACTCGAGAGAAGGACTAGTGGTGAAACAAAAGGTCAAGTGTGTTCAAGAAACGGTGGGACGATCGGAATGTGTGTAGGTTATCTAATCAGTTACTTCAGATCGTTGAGAATACTGAATGATTTGCCTTCCTCCCTGATTAGGTGTACAGAGAAGCGCCCAACAATTCATTTTGTGTACTTTGAAATCCCCTAAATAGAAGACTCAGTATTTGGATGAGAAATATAACAGTCTCGTGAGAAGTATAAGGTAATCAAAAAAAAGGCATGAAAATAATCTGTTTAGGAGAACAGTAGCAGAAGCATAAGAATATTGTATAGAAGAAGAAAGATTTAAGCCACAGACATCGATAGTTAGGAGATTCGAGATTCTCTGAGACGTGTTATAGGAATGTTTATATTTACTAAGGCACATACTCCACCCAACGGAAATTATAAAATAAGTATAGTTGGATATATTAAACGAGTTGCAGGATATGAATTCTTAGCCATCTGGTCTCAGACAAAGAGCATAAAATTAGTTTAGAGTTAGAGAGGTATAGTATTCCATGGATAGAGTGAAAGCCATTGATGTTGGTAAAAGTCAAAGAAAGCCACGCCTTCAAATGCCTATACGCACACCACACGCACACGCACACGCACACGCACACGCACAGGCAAACGCAATCAAAAAAAAAAAAAAAACCAGACAGAAACAATAGACAAAAACTAAGAGAAATTGAGGAAAATTTTTCGTACGCTAAAACCTAAAATTTTAAAACGATAAACCCTATTAACAGCAAATATCTAAATAGTTGGAATAATTCAGAACGTTATTAAAGAACACACGCTCTCAGAAATTGCGTACAAAAAAAATAATATAACTATTAATCCACTAAAAAAGTAGATAAATCTGAAAAATTATAATAATGGCTGCCCAAATAGGTAAATTTACCTAAAGACCAGTTGTAGAAACGTCTAAAAATCTAAGTTAAATAAGGAATCGAGGAAAAAAAAAGTAACTTTGGTACTAGCTATCTATATCGAATAGATTTATTATTGAATCTAAAAGTTTTCTCATAATTTTTCACCCAAAAAGTAAAGTATCGTAAGTATCGCCATTTAGACCGATACGCGATACGAACATCCAAACAATGCGATACTACGAATACGATACTATCGTACATCCTAATATATATAATTATATAAATATATAATATATATATATTATATTATAATATATATATTACTATATAATTATAATATATATTATATAATATTAATATATATATATATATATATATATATATATATATTATATATATATAATATATATATACTATATATATATAATAATAGAATATATTCTTCTTCGTTCTTCACCTTCTCTTTGCCTCCAAGATTGGGGTAAGCTGTACAAGCATCGAAAAGAAAAGCATTAAAGTAGAAAGAACATGACAACCGTCCGAAAAGAAGCCAGCCTTACGCCCCCTCTGTACATTCATTAGATGAGTCTCTCGCACAGACTCAACAGAAGAATCCACCCTGCAGAGCAACAAGAACCAGCCGGGCAAAAAAGGAGAAGCGGCTAGGCGCGCGCGGTGAAGGAAGCGACGGACCTCTCACTGATGGTAAATCTCAATTAAGCGCAATTATCTCTCGCCGAAGGTGGAGAACCAACAAACCATATTGTCCTGCCCAAAATAGCAAAAAGAAAACTGAGTTTGAGGGCTGCCAAGGCGCAATTCTCACACTTAAAAGTAATTGGCATCCTTTATATTAGCTCGCCTCGTCCAAACTCAACATTCTACTCTACCTCGACATTCGATTCGAGCCGACTCCAATCGGCGTTGCCAGTTGTATGCGTCTTCTCTCTCGATCTCGTGTGGCCCCATGGGCCCACCCCGTCGGGGTTCCCCAGAACAGCTCTCAACACTATACATACGCTTAACCAACTCTCGAGACTTGTCATTCACTGTGCACTTTTTCCACACTGTACAAATACCATACGTGTACAACGATACTTTTCATTCTGATTCTCTCGATTGAGTCCTCTTGATGCTCTACTGTTCTTCACAGCCACACCAACTGATTCTTACTGCTCCTTAATTACGTCATCTCTCAGCTTTATGTACGAGCTACTTCACTCTTTAACTAACTTAGCAATTCCTCACATATAGGATGTCGCATCTGAACACATTGAACTATCTAAGCTCTATAGCTAAGTCTATTGCCAGGACAACATAAATCTCACTACATTACAAAACACAGGTACAAACAGTATCCTCATGTAAGTGGTCTTTACAGCGTCACTCATATACTGCTCCGTATCTGACATTTCTAACCAACTGATTAATTCATCTAGCTCACCTCCTTCCTGCATTTTCCTTTCATACTTCTCCGACTTGAACTTTAGTCTCAATGCATCATCGTTCCCCATCTCGTCCAACACATACTCTAAATATTTTAAACTCGCACACTTGCTCCAGCTGCTCATCATCTAACATAACTTCAACACTGAGGACTGTCTACACTCACAACCATAACCTTACTCTTATCTACGTTTACTTCAAACCCTCTTTTACATACCCTGCCAAATCTCTCCACAATCTCTCAAAACACTCTCTTCGAGAGCTCGGCGAGCCACATCAGAAAGAGCAAAATGATGCACTAGCGATGACATAATTAGAGAGTAGAGAAGCAACCCGCCACTCCTACTCATATCATCCATCAATTTAGAAAACAGCCATACTGCATCCACACTCGATATTCTTATCATAACCTATATCCTCAATAATATTACACATGAATAACCATAGAGAGACATACAACATATCAATATATAGTTATAAACCACCTGTCTCACTCCCTTAATTTCCTAAACAATCAACATGTATGATCACCAATTATATTCTTACACACGCTTCACATATCGTAATACATACTTTTCGAGAATTCCATTCAAGAAAGCTACCACCAACCATATATACTAAACTACCTATGCATACTATATCAGGCTTCCCTATATAAACTCTATCTTAGATCCCTGTTTTAAATCATAAACCTAAATATAGATTTATTCTTCTCTCACTCATTTCTCAATTATTTGTTTCAATGTAAAGATTTGGATCTCATCATCCTCTACATCTCAAAATGCACCTTGATCTTTTAACAACATCAGTACCCTCAGTACTCGAACGTCAACTCTATTGAACAATAATACCAGCATTAATACCTTTACCTCTATACAATAACTAGAATAAACTCAATTAAACTAATTGCCTTATAAATTTCTACAGAGTTCTCTAAATTTATCTCCACTTTACACCTTTAATAGTATATACAAAAGGGTTAATATATATATTAATTAGATATATATATATAATTATAATATATATAATATTATTATATATTATATATTATATATATAATTTATTATATATAATATATATATATTATATATATAGTAAGATTATACTCGTCACTATTATATATAGATAGTATCTAGGATAGACAATGTTTTAATTAAGGAACTATTTACATATACTACATATACTATATATATTGAGAGATATCGACTTCCGTCTACCGCCATAAGATGAGAGAAGTACAGTCTATAATTTCTTTCCACTTCAACTAAAACGATCTAAAAACAAAACAATTGTATTATAACTGCTTGCCATGCTATATGATACAGGTACGTACCTTGTCAACTTCTTTCTACTACTAGGCATGACGAGTACCAGAATAAATTCATAAGCATACAAAGACTCTAAAATTAAGAAACTTTCACGTCATCATATAATATTTATTACAAGAATCATAGACAACTCTTATTTCCTGGCGAACGCATAAAAAACGTCTCGTTCCTTAGGAAATTCTATATAATCTTCTGTTTTCTATCGCCTCAGATTTCATCTTAAATCTAACCTGTACTTCGTTTCCTCTTTTCCTCTCTTTCTGTATCCTTCTGGGCGATAGAACTGACGTTTCTATCTTTTGCCACAAGGTCTGAAAACCTATAATAGATTTCATAACCTGCGTGGTCTTTATATTCTACTTGCTATTCTGCTGCTCTATTCCTTCTCCTCCATACCTTCCAACTTCATTTTATGTCGTAACATTCGTAATTTCATCTAAAGACGTTAATTGCCTGCGCTGAGACTTGCACATTAATGAAGTATAACCTCATTTGGCGCAGTCCTCATGGTATCTCTTCCTTGGTTCTCCAGACTTGTGCTTCTGTAGTAGTGCTCCTCTGCCTTGGTAAAAATCTTTATTTTGTGCCACATTGTATCTGATGGGAAAAGTGAAACTCAATCTGTGTGCCTCTAAAAAAAAAAAGGCAACTAATATCATATCTTCATTACTATAGTTTAAGAGAGCTTAACCATGTTTCTTCCTAAAGTTTTTCACTCTACCAATTTAACTAGGAATAGATTGGTAATCACTATCTCTAATTCTTCGTATTTAATCTTGAGCTACACTGCCCGTAGTGTCTATATAGTTACATGAACGTACTACTGCTATGTGTGTCCTTCTCGTCTGATACATGAGGTGGTGCGCTCATTTCTCTTTCAACATCTCCATGTAATTCTCTGCTGAGTAACTATTAAACATATCAAAAATACCATTTGATTAAGTTCCTTGCATCTAGATAGTTAACTGCTTGAATTTCTCTAACTTCTCTACCAGGTGCTCTTTTCGGTATCTCTCTCCGATTCGTCTCTTCCTGTTGATAATAATTTTATGTATTTGCATGAGATACTCTATAGTTAGGAGGACACCTGTGAGAGTTATCCAAAAAAGCGCAAAAATATTTACTAAAAATTTGCATTACTCGTATTCTCACAATATTGTTTCAATTCTCCCCAGCATATTAATATTAATCGGCCCATTGTCCCATACTTAACCCTGTAAGCAGTGATTAGCAGAATTCCATCTGTAGTCAGCGCAGACGTTTTTGCTTATTAATGTTGTTGATTTAATTATGAGAGTAGAAACTTCTCTGAGTCAAGGGGCAGTTATGTCCCATCATTCATTCAATGAACAACTGCGATAGGATAGAAAGAGTCCTATAGATAATGCTAAGTTGCAATAAGAGAAAAATATTATGTAGCATTGTCTTAGATATTCTAGCGAGATAACATGGCGTGTAACTGCTACATTAGATCTTGTAAAAGAATCAAGACTCGGTCAAAATTTCAGCAGCGAAATATAAAACATAGTTTTAGAAGAAATCTTAGTTTATTAAAAAACTAAATGGATTAAATTTTCATAAATTAGAGAATTCTCTGAGTACTTTCTTAAATTATAACATTCATATTAAGAGATTATTATCAATCGTTTAATGAGAAGCTTCTTATATATATTTAATAATACATATAATTTCAAATTGATCATCCTTGCAATAAAATTTCATGTTTACTAAAGGGATCTACTGCCTTTAACAATCCAATTAAACAAAATGATCTAATTTTATATTAGGGATCTACTTCCTGTAATAATCCGCTAGAGTTTAACAAAAATGACTAAATCAATAGGAGAAAATTTAGTGAGACCTCATATCCTATATGATATCCACAATCAACTAAAAAACCTTTTACCCAACTATATATTTACGTGTGAAAAAATGTCCCAACTAAGAAGTGATATCCTTCTTCAACAACCAATTTGATGTAGAGTATGTGCAGTCTCTATGAACGATGTGAAACGCACCTTGAAAGCAGAGTAAATGGGATGAAGTAATTTTTAGAATTTAGTTATTAATGTTTCTAAAGGAATCTGCATTGCAAATTATTTGAAGAATCTTGGTCCACAAGACAACTCGCATAATATATATTGAAATTTTCGAAAGGAATTATGTTTAAATCCTGACAGCCAAACTGAATAAACAGGATGCATTCTGTTATTTAATAGGATGATTTGTATCACATATAATCTACTGCTCTACGGAAATTATGCAAATAACATTTGCGCAGGAAACTGCATCATGTGTTCTCGCGATGGACTCAACCTAAAATATATTAAAAAATAAAATATAATTGAGCTGAATATATATTTAGGAACATATGTAGCAACTAGCAAGATTTTAAACACATTTGTAATCACAAAAAATATTCAATAGTAAAATAAAATAAAGCAATAATAAATATTATATAGTATATATATTATACTCATTAAGTATTAATAACATAGTTACCTATTCTGAAGAAATGTATAATATACTTCACGAAATCTATTATACTCTATCTATTATTAAGCGATTGATTATTATACTGTGTAGTCTATATCTAATAAATAATATATCTATATTATTATATATTATTACTTTTTATACTAAGTATCCTATATACTAATACAATAATATATATATCATTTACGTATATATATATTACATATCTATATATATATATTTAAGTTATCATTCATATACTATAATATATATATACCTTAATATATATATATATATTATCATATATTATATCACATGTCATTATTATATATATTATATGAAATATTTTATATATAACCGCGTATATATATTATATATACATATATACTATATAAATATATATATTATATATATATATATATATGTATCTAACAGTAAAAATTTAGAATATTAATATATAATATCTCTTAAATTATAATCCTAAATATATACTGATAAGGTATATCCTATATACATATATATTAGGAAATTTTTATTTTTTTTAATATAACAAAAAACTGAATATGTATTATGATCTTATTGGGTTTACCTCTATATATACTTATAGATAATAATTTTATATTTATAGTATAACAGTTGGGAGAACGAACTCATACTCAATATATCACCGACTCCTGGAGCCACTGTAATTTAAAGATATAACTACTTAACGTACATAACATTTCCTAGGATATTATATAGTACCTACCGTATAAACCTAGTAATTTTATTATATGAGACACTACGTAGTAAATACCTTTATATGTTTCACCTAACTTATTACTAAATTATCTGACTCTATATAATTACACTATATATACGCATGGTAACAACCTTCGCTCTACGAGTATGTATTAGCGATATTATATAAATATAGCAATGTTAAGACGCGTCCACACTATGCCGCATTATTACATTTGATTTGTTATCTGATATTTATCTAGATATTATTATTGTAACATTTGTAACTTTTAAAATAATTTTAAAAAATAACTTATAAAGAATGTTGTATGTCTCTTACGCGTGGTATTGAAAATTCCATTTTCTATATTAATTCTAACAATTACATCACTCAATTTTATAATCGAAATCAATGAGCCTCAATGTCTTCATGTAGGCAAAATTACTTATAATTAGATTAGATTTATTCTATGAAATATGCTGTTCCTTTAAATTTTAATTCTAGTGAGAGGTCGTTTCTCTATTATAGTCTTGAACGTAAAGGTACCTAATGCCTTTGAAGAAAACGATTTACAAAACAGAAAATTATCTGAATATGGTTAGAAAATTTATTTGTACATGAGGTTCCATTACAAATAAATTCATTTTTAAAATGAGTGAACAAAACCTTAAACAACACGATAAAATATAACTTAGCATTAAAAAATCGTGAGTGCTTTCAGTTCGAGAGCGAGCTTCGATAAAAAAAGTGGGAACTGGTGATTGTCAGATACATAAGAGGAGAGATCGAAGGATATCAAGATTCTCAGAAAAGCGGGTTGGATCAGAAGTAGCCAAAAAAGGATATAATGAGCAGAGATTAGGAAAAAAAATAAAACAAATAGCTCTTAATATGAAAAGTATCTTGCAAGTCAGATCTCTTCTCTACAACTAAATAACAACAGAGGGTGTCATCCTTGTCCGAAGAACAGTCAATGAGAGATTACTGGAGGGCAGATCCTTGGAAAGCATAAGTCCCAAGAGAAGAAGTCACAAATTACGAAACTACTAGGCTAACACCAATTGCACCAGGGCGTGGGAATAGAAAGTATTTTCATTTCGATATGTCTCTTAGCTAAAAATCAACACTCTATGAGTGATCTTTGAATGCAATAGAAGTGTAAACTCAGCTATCACACGTATTTACGAGATAACTAGTGTGCGACGTTCATAGGAAAAGAGACATTTAATCATCAGAATCTAATTATTACAATTCCTAAATTTTCAGAGAATCATTTGATGTGGCTTTAAAAATTATGAAAGCCATTCGACTATATCTAATTAAAATAAAATTTCAATTCTATTTGAAAAAATATAAGATCACCATTAAGCTACTATGCTTGCTCCACAAGTTTTATTGCCTTTCTATTATTGCAGGTGCTGTTCTACAACACGACAGTGCTGGATGCAAATAGTGCCAAACTTGTAAAAGCGCAGCAGGTAAAAAGAAAATCTTTATGCCTGAGATGTTTCAAATATTAACAATCAAATTATCCATTCATTTGTAAAAATTCACTGGTTCTTGGGAGCCATTTCCATCCATGGAACTAGTCATTTGCATATTGTTGAGAACTCCACATTGTTAAGATAAGTACAACCACAAATCAAGATAAGTATATGCCTATATAAAAGAACAATGACAACATTTACTGCCTCAGAAAAGGGAATGGTATGGAGATGAATAAGACAGTACTCTGATGCTCATTACCCACGGTATACAGCATGATTAGTAAAGACATGGTTTTTGTAAATTAGTATTGAGCTGCTCCCATGGGCTAGAAATTCACCAGATATGAACTCTATTTTAAGAGTTTGTGTCTATATTGAGTACATAGTAATGAACTACCACACAAAGTTCCAAATCGTACAGTCACTGAGCATGCGGACAACCGTCATACAAAACAACATTTATGTAGACTGCTTATTTGCAAGGTCGTTGCCCCGATGGCCGATTTCCCCAGCACTTTGAGGAGTGTGCCTTCACACTATGACTTCGACGGAATCTCACGACAAATTCTTGATGCTGACCTAGGCAAGTAATCATGATGTTTCAAGCTACTTTTGGAAGGGGGGGCAAGGGGGGGGGGATGTTCAAATTAAATTAACTTAACTCTAACCTTATCGACATAGTTTGAATATAGTCTTCCCACCATCACGCCCTACCACCCCTCCCCTATTTGAATTAACGATAGATATTGAATCAATAAAGCGCATATAATATAGTCCAATGCTCAAGCTTGAACTTTCAGCAATAAACAGTGAATATTTTTCTTAAACTAGTAACCACATATAGATGCTAGCTGGTTCTGTATCCTCTTCTGTCAATGTACACTGACAAAGATAGTCATTAACTTAAGCTCTAGGAACTAATAATAATGAAATATAATAAATAATATAATAATAATAATAATAATTCAATAATAACTATAAAAATATGAATAATGTAAAATTATAATAATATAATAATATATTCAGTATAATTATACTATAATTATTGAAATAATTCCCTTACTTCCATTCAACATTTGGTTGGATTTCACTTCACACTATCTCATTTCACTGAGGCTTACCACATTAATTTGAAGCCACTAGTTAGAAGTTTAAAGAAATTTCCAAAGATAACATATGGCAGTGCGTTTGGGGAGCGTAGTGCACTTTCCAAAGCATGCAAATTCGTCGCTTGCTTTCAGTTTCTATTCAAATTCATTTATACACTAACTGCGGAACAATACTACATTCAACTAATTCAAAAACGTTCACAGATATTTTATTCTAATCGTATATTATTGCAGGGAGATTGGAACCGTCTTTTACTAATCGCAAAGATCATTAGCTGTGGATGATGGCAAAGCTGACTATACAACATATGATGTTTATAGCAGAAGAACATATTGAGTTTCAAAAAGCGGCTCTGTCATACCCTTGCGCAACTCTTGTGTTGTGGAAAATTATCTTCACTATTATCAATATAATCTTAAATCCAAAGTCTGAATCCAAAATGGGCAGCCAACACCTGTGTACCCCCTCTGTGGTTTCCTCTTCTCTCTTGCTTACTTATGTTAGCTGTTCTTATATAGCATAATACGCTCAATATATCTCGTGTGAGAGTAGAGAATGAGTAGTATGTGAAGAACTTATCTTCTTACTCCCTAACTCTTTCTATATCATGAGCGTGTTTCACTAATTAGATTCTATGCAAGCAGCTATTGTTTTGATCTCTCACTTCTGTATATTCCTAGCAACTATATTCAAGTAGAGAGTGATCCTCTCTCATACCAGCGTCTCACCTGCACATCAACCATCTACACTTCACAAATCTATATTGTTCCGAGAATAGAGCTTGACTAGCCATTTCTATAGCACAATACATTTCAACTGCTCCCAAGTTGTCCTCTATGTACTTCTAGAGATGCCGTAATATACATAGGAATGCTCCATCTTCAAGAATAGCTTCTCTAGAACGATTTCTATTTTAATTCTTTCACTCGCAATCAAGTTGGATGAATCTTTTCTAGGGTTTGGGTCGTCTACAGCTTCAATGGACTTTAACTATCATATTAATATCACCTCCATGGTAGATAGGAGAACTGACTTGCATCATTCGAATCATAGAATCGATGCATCAATCATTAGCTCACTTTTATTATATACATCTAAAAATCTTAATCACTTTATTTTCTATCCTTACGTTTAGTCTATTCGGTTATTCATCATCAGACTACTCTTTCCGATGTCATTAGACTTTGCATTCTAGGAACCTGATTAGAGTTTTACGAGACTACTCCGTCATGTTGATATTTTTTTTTATTTTATTTTTATATAAATAATATTTATATTAGAAAAATATTCTCACTCATAAATATAGTGTGAACGTGCTCAGATTCAGAGAGAGAATCACTCTAGGAAACCATGTATACGTGTTAGCACGACTCTCACATTGTTATATTTTTTATCTTTATTTAACTAACAGGAATACCGCAAGAACGCAATTGATGGCAGGTATGTCAGGTCTTCTTCGGCTCCTTCTGGAACTCGCATTAGGTAGCGTAGCCTGTATACCCCCCTCTCGCAGGCAGGAGGTTCTCACGAGGACCCGCTCATTTCGTACTCATCCGTGTCCGGGGTTTATTCCTGCATGTCCCTTCCGCCTAAGCGGGAGAGTGGAGGGGGGGGGGGGGGGGGGGTGGAGAGAGCGTCGCCACGCGCACGTCCCCGCATCGCACTGTAGCATCTGGCTTCTCTATTTTGTGTATTTATGGTATGATTCAGTATGTTGTTAACACTCTTTAATAAAATAAGGCTTTATAAATTGAAAGACACAAGAGTCTAGTACTAGTTTTTTCCTAGTAAGTGTATAAGCATCTTCGATATATTAATTTCTTATAGCTCGAGTGTTGTCTGTACCGTTTGACCATTAATGTTACATAATATCTTATATGACACTTAGGTATGGATTCCACAAGATCACATGATATATGTGTCTTTCTTCACGTGTGAAGTACTGAGTACTCTACTCTCTCGTACAACTTCTAACTCTTTCTTGAGAAATGTCTCGTCTATATACTAAATGTGATTTGTTAAGAAATTATTCTAAAATATAATATCTTATACAATACTTGATATCGTGTGCGCGGCACACGTAATATATTTCATTATTGAGTAGCAATATAGCTACTAATAATACTCTAGAAACAATAGAATTACCAAAGACAAGATGTAATTCACATACTGACGCTAGTCTTATACACATTCGCCAACTCTATATGTTTATGTCGAGACCCATTTTTTTTACTTGTCAACACATCCTTCATATGATAAACTACCTTCTCAAGAATATGTGAATAATTCCTCCATAACATAGTTAAAATTACACACCATTCTCAGCTAAACCTATCAATTTACAGTAGGTAGATATGCGAGTATATAGAATAGAATATTATGGAGATCGCGAAAATACAGTAAACAAAACCGCGACTCCATTAATAGGTCTGCACCGTGATCGGCTAGTGAGACAACGGACAAAAAAGATAATATAAACACAAGGTTGAACTAAAGTAAATCCTTTTATAAGCAGTGCACTTCACTCTTCCACAAATTGGAGCATAATATTCACGATCTCGAAACCAACTTGCTAAAACGAGAGAAGTCTGAAGACTAAATTGCGCTTCTCACGCTATATCAAATAAACAAAACACAAAAAAAAAAGTGAAGCAAATCTGAAACAGAAAAGATATAAACAAAACAGACATCGTACGAGAAGAGAGTAGATATGTGGAAAGCTCTACACCATACATATTCACCTCTGCATGGAATAAGAAAAACTAAAAAGAACGAATTCAGAGCTGTACAAAATTCTGAACAAAGAAAAATAACAGAAACTCCAAAAAAATAATAATGAATCAAAAACAAAAATGACTGATGTCTTTAGGAAAAATAGTTACAGCCTCTTAAAAGTTAAAAAATTTTCTTTAGACTCTTATAAAAAAAAATTAACGGGCCTCGTGTTTGTTTTAGGACCATCCTTATTCAGGTTATGATAAAATTTGCTAAATATACACAAATTTACTTCTGAGTATACTTAACAAAACCTATCATAACCTGAACTAGATGACCTAAAATGAGACCTAACCTGGATGAACTGACAATGAGAGTCTATGAGAGTTTTAACAACTTTGAAAGTCTGTAACTTTTTTCCTAAAGACATCACCCATTTTTGTTTTTTCATTCATTATAATTTTTTTAGAGTCTATG